>SMGU01006015.1:0-16687 GCA_004348175.1 Puccinia novopanici
AGTTGGTTGTTGTCGTTGTTTCTCGTGACCGCGGTAGTTGGTCGTCTAGCGTTGTTAGATGAGTATGGTCGCGTTGCAGTTGCTGGTCGGTTGGATGGAGGTGCCATCGCTGGCGAGGTGGTTCTCGGGGAGAGTCGATGCTCCTCCAGTCAGTCAGTTGATGAAGCGGTGTTGAAGTGGTTGAAGTGATGTGGTCAAGAGGAAGAGAACAGCGGAGAAGAGGAAAAGAAGGGAAGTGCGGATGGTCGTCAGGTGGCTGACATAAGCAGTTCAAGCCACACCCACCAGCCACATCCAAACAGATAAGTAACTCCTCACGAACAGAGCTGACTTGCTTTCTGGAGAAGGATGCAGCTCCCTTTCTCAACATCAACGTGATCTAGAGGCGTTCATTTATTTGTTTACATACAACATGTAAGTATGTACATACAATGTATCCTATCACAAGAACTTGGATTTTGCCTCTTCGCTGGGTTCACCAGCGAAGAGGCACAATCCAAGTACAATTTTACATATTTGGATGGTCGAAGAATGATCAGGAAGAGAAAAAACCATCCACTCATGAAAATGTTCCGTGTCGGGTTACACACGTACAAGAAAAAAAAAAGAAGGGCTTCATCAAGAATTGACTGGGATGCACCTCATGTCCATGAGAGGACAACCCACAAGATGATATGTACACAGCGGAAGCGCTGAGACGTCAGCTTGCCCGCTTCCCCGACCGACCACCCGACCCTCTCGACCCCATTGAGTTTGGCGGTCGACTTGCCAGATTTGAGGACAAGAGCGAAGAGTATCGGCGGAGTGGCCGCATGGCTGACCGATGTCGTCGGCGGTCGAGCCAACCACTAGACCCCCTTAGCCGGAGTTCACAGATGGCAGCAAAAGTGATAAAGTAGGGCTCGAACACAAGGTATACCCAAATCCTGGGATGCACACCTTCAAGCGTTCTGCGACTCAGCCATAGGAGATTGCCAGCAGACCCCTTCAAACTGGTTATCAATGCTATCTGTAATATTCTCACACCAAATTAGGTGACTTGGAGCCTCTAGTTTGCTTCCACCGATCTGTCAAAGGATTGAAGACAACAAAGCGAGTAAAACTGTCCCCTCGTTGGAAACGAGCTTCTTTGCTTCTCTTGCGAGTGCAAGGGCACGAGGGGACTTAGTAATTTTTCAGCATGGGAACAGCGGGGGCCTCACTTGAGGCATGTTGGTGGGAGATGACAGCTTGACCATGAGGGGACCGAGGGCCGACTGCAAAGTCAGACGCTGTCAAAAAATCGTCGGCAACCGCGGCGGCCCAACCGTGGGGTCGAGCCGCGGTCATCCTGCCTGGTGGCCGTCAAATTGCCAGCTTTGAGGGCAATTGTCGGCCCGACCGTCCGGAGGAGCCAGAAGTGCTTTTGCCGTGTAGGGTTTGTGCCAATAATATATTTACATATTAAGGATATATTGAATTGCACAAAGTAATTCAACTTGGAAAATCCCCACATTTCCAATTTAATCCCACTCTGTACCAACAGCCCTTGCCCTGTATATCAGTTATCAGCTGGAAATTACATGAGATGTAAAGATGGATGTACTGTGTCAGGATGAAAGTGGGCCGGGTCTGGGCCGACCCGCCCCAGCCCACTTCGGGTCTGCCTTATTTGTGGGTCGGGCCGGGTCTATAAATATTCACACTATGCTTGCCCAAACCCGGCCCAATTATTTATGATAATGGGCCGGGTCTGGGTCTGGGTTGATTCCGGGTCGGCCCAGAAGACCCGGGTAATTTTGCACTCAAAAGAAACTCAATAGTAAGCTTAGCACATGCATGTATTTTCTTATATTTTCATCATTTTTCTTTTTTTTACTAAATTATTTTGATCCTGGAAAAAAAAAGTTTCCGGGATCAAAATAAATCATAAAAATATTTTGTAATTCTTTAACAGTCATATTTAACTCCATGTATAGTTATAATTTTTGTTGAAAAAGTAATGGAGAATTCAAGAAAAAACATTGATACTAAGCAGCCATCTCAATTTCTTCAACATCAGAGTCTTGATCTGTTAAGATCCCTTCCTTGGCCATGATCCAGTCTTGGCCACATACAAGGGCTTCGAGCGTTTTTGCATTGAGTCTGCTTCGTGAATCACTTAAAACTTGTCCACTGGTAGAGAAAGCAGATTCCGATGATATTGAGGTTGTCGGAGTCATCAAAATCGTCTTGGCCATCATTGCAAGCCAAGGGAACCGAGGCGAATTCACTTTCCACCAGTTGAGAAGGTCGAAATTGGGCGTGTCAATGGCGATAGTCTCTTGAAGATACAAATCCAGCTCGGCAGTCGGCGATGTATTTTGTGTGGTCATTTGGCCAGCAAGGTACTGCCTAAACCGAGCATCGGCGGTATCCTTATCTTTTGATGCTGAGGTTTTGATTGATTGTGTTTCTTTGCGAGCATTATGGTCAGATGCTTTTGAGGATGTTGTAATGGCAACATTACTGAACCAAGCATAAAGATTCTTCTTAACATCTTCGATACATTGAGGGTCGTCAGGATGTTCGGTGAGCATGAACGTTACTAGGTGAAGTTTGCAGCGAGGATCAAAAACTGAAGCAATAGCGGCAAAATCCCTCATTCAGCTCCAGTACTTCTTGAATTTATCTTGCATGGGCTGGATGATGTCATGTGTATGGCTTAAATTCGCTTTCACGGCCATCAAGAGGTGTCTATCGATCTTCTTCATATTAATGTAGACCTGATGTGCTGTTGGTTGGTGGGTTTTTCCTAGTATGAGTGTTACTATTCAAGATAACGCAAATGAGCCCCAATCAATTGAATAAAAAAAATTGAGAGTAGAAAGAAGAAAAGAAAAATTTTAACGTACCATCTTGGAAGATTTCAAAGAAGTCTTTCATTTCCTCGATCTCCTCCCAATCGTGTACTGTAGGGCAGGAGGTAAAATTTGCATCCTCCAATGCTAAGTTGTTGAAGGCTTCCTTGTACGGAAGTGAGGATTTAAGCATTAGATAGGTTGAGTTCCAGCGAGTTGGAACGTCCTTTGAGGGTAGTGCTTTAACTTGAAAGTTGGCAATCTCTATTGACTTCTCAAACATCTGCTTTCTAGATGGTGTGCTTTTGATGAAAAGGACACTCTCTCGAATATTGTTGACCGCGTTCAACAGCTTCTTGAGACCATCCTTGACGATCAGATTGATGATATGTGCAGCACAATGCACATGGAAGAACTGGCCTTTCAGTTCAGGTGGATTCTTGCTGCAGTCTCTCAGGAGACTAGATACTCGGGTCATTGCAGCATCGTTGGCTGAAGCATTATCAACTGTTATAAAGGCCACCTTGTCGATTATGTTCCAATCAACCATGGTGGAGATGAGTTGATTGGCTATCGCTGGTCCGGTGTGAGGACTGGGTAATTCTTTGAATGAAATGAGTCGCTTGTTGAGGGTCCAGTTGGAGTCAATGAAATGTGCAGATACTACCATAAAAGAAGTTTGATTCACAGAGGTCCACAGATCCGTTGTGAGAGAGACACGATCGACTGATTTAAGCTCGTTTCCAAGTGCCTCTTTCATCTTTTCAAACATTGAGATGACATCCGATCGGAGAGTGACTTGGCTAAAAAGTCAGAATCGAGGTTGCAAGGAGGCTAGGAAGAGTTTGAAGAATCGATGTTGAATTAGATTGAATGGTACTTCATGGGCAATGACCATCTTGGTCAGGAGTTCGCGCAATGCTTGTTGAGAGAATGTCCAAGACCCCATAGAGCCAGAGGATTGCCCAGCATCCTTTTGGATGAGCGTTTGGGTTGTCGAACTTTGATAGTTTGAACATCGTTGGATGTGCCACCAAAGATGCTTCGTTCCATTTGAGCTCTTTCCCGTAAGAGATGCCTGGCAGTATTTGCATATTGCTTTCAAATTATGGGCTGTAAAAATAAAAATCAATAGATTGAAAAGAAAAGATGATAAAGAAAAAATGATGATATCTCACCTTCACCTTTGGTGACAAAGTGACACCAGATGTCGCTTGTGGTTTGACGTCTTTTCTTTTCAGGTTCAGTGGACTGAGTTTCAGATGGATCATCCTGATCAGCATCATTTACTTCGACATTGCTGGTTGCTTGAGTATTATTAGGTTCAACTTCAATGTCGGCCTCCGGGTCTGTTTGTGTTTCAATATTTTCAGTATGTAAACTGGGGGATTGATCTGGAGGCTGATGGCTATCTGTTTCATCTTGGTCGGTGATAGTGGACAAAATCGGTGGTCGAGGTTTTACTTGTCGACCTGGTCGTTTTAGGTTCCTCGGGGCCATGACTGATTTGGCGGAGTTGCGGGACAAGGAGCCAAGGAGCCAACTGCCGAGTTGAAGCCGATACTGGTAAGTCGCCAATGAGTCAAGATTGAAGATGGAGGGGACTTTAGAATCTGCACATCCGGCCCCTGGGCCCTGACTCCTCCTTGCTCCACATGAGCCGGGTCAAATTGGGCTGGGTCATCATGTTGATTTCTGTGAATCATGCTGCCCAAGCCCGGCCCACAAATAATCCGGGTCAATGCCGGGGCGGGGCAAATTTCTGTTTTTTGTAATTTAGACTGCCCAAACCCGGCCCATGACCCGGTGGGTCACGGGTCACCTGTGGGCCGACCCGGCCCACTTTCATCCTGAGTACTGTGCAAGTTTGCACAACTGCAAGAGATAGATTGTACTGTCTTCAACAGTAAAAACTGATCTGGTAGGTGCCCCAAAACACTAACATTAAGAGTAATAAGAAAGCCCTGACATGAAGGACCTAGACTATGTAATGGATCTCAAATACAAAACCAACAAGCTGTTAAAGAGCCTCCTCTTCAAGTTAGTACTTGTTAAGAGCAATTTCCTTATACAGATCACAGATCCAGGGTGTGAAATAGAGAGACAATTAAAAAATAATAATTATGGTGAGTCACTAGCACAGACTTGACTGTGATCAAAGTAGAAGGGGCCTAGATTCTTACACCCACATCCCCACCTTTCACATTCAGACACAAAAATAGGAAAGAACATGAGTTCAGCTGGCTTCATTCTCTACTATGTTTCAGCAGGCATCGGAGGGAGAAAATGTTGATACAGACATGTATATCTCTGGTGGGGGGTTCTTAAACCATTCCTCTTTCTCTAATAGGAGCAGTTGATTTGTGCTCTATGTTCATCGAAAACAAGGCTAAATTGGAAATTCAAGTATTGTTTTGTCAAGATGGGAGATGTGAACAGACATCAGAGAGCTTGATATTACTGAATATTTATAATTTACAATCTCAATTCCTGAGGTCCTCATGAGAAATTCTAGAAAAGTGAAGAGAGGAACAGATATGTAGAGAGGGACAATGAGTAGATGAAGGAGTCAAGACTAACAGCAGGAAAAAAAAGAGAGAATGCATGAAAAGAAAACAAAATAGGGGCACAACCAATTCTAAATAGAAGATGAAATGAAACCCAATCTGATGATAAATAAGGTTGAATCCCTCTGGCTGAACCAATCCTCCTCTCCTGGAAATAATTTTGCTGCAGCCTTGGATTATTCTCACACCTGATACCCAAATGTGTTTTCTATGTAGAATTGGTAAATCTAATAATCTATGTGCTTATGTAGGTTTAGTGCCAATTGTTAATTGGATATGGGTAAAGGTGAACATGAAAATTTTTGTGGTTGCTTTTTTTCCCGCTTGGATTTCTGAATATGCTTCTCTTTTGAACATACAATTTGGGCACTTGGCAGTTTGACTTTGATGCAACTAGTGATAGGTCCGTTAAAGCTTAGTTTTTCTCCTCTTCCAAAACTGTTTCCTTCATCTGGAGGTCCAAATCTTGAGAAAACTTCCCCGTGGCTCGAAGTTTGCTGCCATACTTATAGAAGATGAAGGGTGAGAAAGAGATTATCAGAGCAAAGCAACCAGTCTGTTTGTAGCTGTCTAGTTAGTGTCACATATTTACTAGTGTTTTTTTTTTTTGTTCTTCAAGGAGAAATTGGGATGCGTACAAGTGTACAGGCCCACTGTGTGCCCATTTTGATATACATTTGACGTCTGTTAGACGAAAAGACAGATGTGGATTCAGACGTTTTGCTAAACTTGGCACAACATGGCGTGAGTGAAAACTTACGTGAAAAGTGGTACCACAGCTCCAACAATAGCCCGGCAACTTTTCAAGAGGAGACAATGTGCAATATGTTACAAAACACTGTTCCTGAAGTTTTGCAATCGATAAAGACTCACATCGTAGCTGCAGCCAGTGCCGAGGCCGTGTAGGTGAGATAGACATCAACTAAGTAGCATTGCAGCGAGATAAATGCTAGATTGAAACTACTTGTGCCAAGAATTCATTTTTCTTAGTAAAGAAAGCTTTGCAGACAAGTCTGTAAAAAATATAACTCACCCCATTCCAAGACAAACCGTTGATAATGCTGGTACCCACCATGGTATGTAGGCATAGGCACCGGTCCAGCCTAGACCCAATATTCCACCAACGAGGAAGGGGCCAGCAACCATGGCCCCAGTTAGATTCATTTCGCATGGAGGATGACCGTGCCATTTGGGTATCATTTTATTCATGGGACGTGCCAGATATAACTGGATAAATCTTCCCAAGACAGATCCAAGGCCAATTCCGATAAATATCATGCTGGTTTTGGATGAGCTGAACCCCCTGGTATCTTGCCAGATGATAGGAAACGTCTGATTGGGAAGAGCAGTGACTTCAAATGAATTATCACACCGACTCCGCATGAATATTCTTACTTTGAAGCCACTGTTGCTTACCTCAAAGAGGCTGAACAATAGCCCAGCAATCGTAGAAAAGTATGTCACAATAAGTAGTAGGATAGGCTGGCGACGTGTTGAAAATTGTACATAAGTCTTCCATAAACAAGCGGATTGAAAACTGACCGAGACTTGCCTCGGTTATCATCATCTCGACCGGGCGAAATAGCGTTCTGCGAAGGATTCCTTTGATCGAATAACTCGCCTTCTCATGGGGAGCATAGAATCGATCATCGCCCGTGGTTTTTCGGAGCTTTCTGGCCTTCTTCACTAAAAGAATAGGGGAGTACGTCTCTGGCACTGTGAAGAGAATCAAAAGCCATGTTGCACCACTGAAAATCATAATTGACCAAAATATCCATCGATAGCCAAGTCGTGAATCACTTATTGCGCTTCCAATCACTGCAAAATAATTGTTGGATTGTAAGCTTTATGCTATACCACTAAAGGATGTAAAGATGGGATTGCGAGAAAGCTCAACCTGGACCCAGAGCGGTCCCCAGAAACGGCATAGTTACTTGCCAGGATAGTGCGTGGACGCGGTTAGCTGAATCCCAATATCTATCCAGAATAAAAGCACGACTCCGTTAGCTCAGACTGCAGTCATCAATTAATTAAAAACTGTTTATCAATGAAGCCATCAATCTCCTCTGAACTCTATGAATTTCTCATTCATATATTGATAAAGAATATCGCGTGTTCCTATTATAATTTACGCACTCGATAATCATTCCCTAGATGAGGGGAAAAGCAAGACTGAATGCAAAGGAAGAGTAAAACCAAAGCACGTACATGTCAGCGATAACTGCGCCACTGTTGGTGAGTGAACCAGAGCCAAAGAATCCCGCCAAAGCCCTCGATATTAACAGAGCAGGCAAGCTAATTTTTAAAGCCGCCCCGAGTTGGAACAGTATAAAGGCACCAAAAGTACCAAGGACAACTGGCTGGCGGCCAATGAGTTCGGAAAGAGGACCCCATATTAATGGCAAGACCTGAAAATTCCAAAAAAAAAAAAAAATCAGGCGGTTTAGTTTGATGGAATATTCGTAGAAAAGTGCAGACATATTTACCCGGCTATGTAGCCACACAGAAAAACAGATGTGATCCATGCACTCATTTCACCAGGAACATTATATTCATCGGCGATTGAGGCACAGGCCAAGGATGGAGCGGACGCGCCGAAGGAACTGGAACGGAAAGGTGAGGCAGAAGGCAGGTAAACTCAGGAATCAGAAAATATTGATGTAGTGCATAGGAGATGAGAAGACGGGAAGAGTCTTGTCTAACACATCAAACGCCATAATACAACAGCTAATCGTGATGATACGCTTCGAAATTATTGTGAGGTTCTGTGGATTTTCAAGCTCTTGGGGTACCCAGGTTACTTCATACGACTGCCAGGATGACTCCTCAACCTTGGTTTGAGGGGTAAGAGTGGTGACCCCCGTTGCTGCAAGAGTCTTGTCCCGATTCATCGTGCTTGGCTTGGTCGCAGAATATTCCGACATGACCCTTTATCTCTCTCTGAGATGTCTACTGGAGCTCTTTCACCCTGTTCCCTCGTATCTGCAAACGTCAGCTTCGCCTTGAGTCGGAGGGATGTACAAAATAGGATGCGATAACCTGGTGCCAAAGCGATTGATAGTCTTGCAGAATCAAAAGAAAGTCGTCAGGTTACTCACTTTGCAGGATAATTGGGCTTGCCTATGTAGATCATGCAGTGCAAAGCAGAAGGAAATGTAAGGCTCAACGGAAGTTCTACTAGCAATTCAAAACTTCTATCTATTAATAATTTTTCAATCTAACGGAACCAAGATGCGATACCCGTTTCAGAATAACGCCTCTAGATATCTTCAATAGTAGCTCACGAATCAATAAGGCGCGAAAGGTCGGCCGAGAAGAAGGATGGTTGAGTTCCTCGGGAGTGCGATAGCTCACCTCTCATGATATATTATTAGCCATCGTTTCCAGCCCTGAGGCTCAAGGACAGGGATAGCTGTCTTGATCCAAGCTTCACGAGACAGGTCGTTTTACGCAGGCCGAAACGAGCTCTTGTTTTGGCTATATGTCTCTCGAGGGCGCCATTGCGACTCGTCTCAGGGAGGATTTCCTCACAGCGATCAGAGTACATAATTATTACGCCATGTCGGCCGCAGCAATGCGAGTAGTTCAGCGACAAAACGACGCCAAGATAGACCGTCTGGACAGCGCGGACAGGGTGATTGTCATCCAATTTACGGCGCCCGAAACAACGCAGGCAAAATATGCAAAGCAGCGTATTTTCCAGAACTTCCAACAGGGACTGGCGGTGAGATGGATTGGTATCATCAATTCCAGAGCCAATCTTACTGACTGGGAGGGTCCACCCGATCGCTGCTCCGACGTAGTTGAGAGAGGCAGTGATGGTACTTCCTCCTCAGGATTTTTTGATGGAGACGCGCAAGTTTTGCGCGGGTCGAACACACCGTGCATGTCGTGTATAAGCTTATAAGCTCTCTGCGGCGGAGGACAAATCTCTGGTCACAATCAAATAAAATAACTGCTCCAACATGGCTGGAAAAACATTCAAGCTCAAGCGCCTAGAAGCCGAGGACAGAATGACTCAATCCAAATACAGAGAAGGCCGGAGGGAAAAGTGTTTTATAACTACAGCTAGGCCGAAAAAGCTTGCGGTTAGGAGCCGACAAAAGCTTGCGGCTGGGAGGCACAGCAGTTTCCAAAAACCTTGCCGTTGGCAGCTGCCGGATTCACTTTTTTTTTTTTTAAGCCACATGACCTGTACAGGGTCAAATCTATTCCACAATTTCCAACCCGACCGTCACAGCAGCCCCCCAGAATCCTCGCCTCCCCCCAAATAAATCCACCCGGTTCAACCATGTAGGGTATTCAAAGTTGGCACATAAAGTTATAATCACTTTTTACATGAATTTTTTTTCGCAGGGACCTGTCAAAACTGATAAAAAATTATTGAAAATCCTCAGCCAAGAAATCTAACTATGCTGTTAAATATGTTATTTTATGATTTTATGTTTAAATTTTGAATACCCTGCTTGAATTGATTGAATTCCATTGGCCAGCTCATTTCTCAAGTGTGGAAAAAACATCAAATACATACATCTCACATCTTTAGGTAGGTGCATCATTAGTTGACTGGCATGGAGGCTTCCATCAGCTGACCACCAGCTCATTTGTGCACTATGGTTTTCAGGAAATACTCAGTAGATGTGAAGCTTGTTATCACAAAAATGAGTCTTGATGGTAAATCTCTTGCTGCAATCAACCAGCAAACCCACCAGGAAGTATCACCCAGCTCCCTACACCAATGGAAAGGACTGTATGAGCGGACCTGGCAAGTTATCTGACACTCTGTTCTGTATGACCCTTGATTACAGCCCATTTCAATCACACAAGAAGAGGCAGATTTTGTCCTTGATGCTGTGAAACTGGAGCCTTCCTCTACTTGAATGAGATTCAGTCTAGGCTTGGGCCCATATTTTCAATCAATCATTGGTAATCTGCATAGAGAGGGCATGGTCAACTGGATAGGATAGCTAATCCAAAGTTTCTCATTTTTGTGACCACATTTCTGTGTTATGTAATTCCTGAGCCTAACCAAGTAAGGCATCAATGGGTCACCAGATACATTGGCTTTGGGATAAACTTTTAGGATTAAAATTACCTCTTATGATGATGTATAGATTTTTGAGAAACAAGTTAGTGTGCTACCATGTTGTATCGCCTCAGTTGAACCATGAAAACTAATTCCCAGCCACCATGGTCACCCCAACTTTCTGTAGCCTAGTTGCAGCAGTAGGCCGCTACGCTACATGGGCAAAATAGCGTAGCGTAGCAGTGTTTTTTTTTTTTTTTCGCCAAGGCTGTAGCGTTAGCGGCGCTACAGGGCCGCTACAGGCCGCTACGCTACAGCGCTTGTAGCGGCTATTTTCCGCTACAAAGCGCTGTAGTGCAGCGTAGCAAGGCCTTTTTTTGGCCTCGCTCCGTTAGCATTAGCGCAAAACTGCTAACAGCAACGGCAAAAGCCGTTAGCTGTTAGCAGTTTTACGCTATGGTAACGCTACCGTTAGCGTAGCGGCCCGCTGTTGCTAGTTGGTAAAGAAAGAACTCTAGAATCTCTCAAAATTGCTGAGGTTGTGAGTTTGAGTTCCACCAGAAACATCATCATTTTCATGGTCTCTAAATAAATTGCAAGATGGAGTGTGTTGAATTTCTGGCTTTCTGGGCTCGAAGTCAAGGATGAGAGAGATGAGGAAGGTTAAGATTTAATGACAGAGACTCTCAGAAGAGGGGCACCGGACTGGATCAAGGAGGTACGGAAAAAGAGGGAGGAGAACCAATAAGGATAATTGCTTGGACTAGGCTATGTTTAAATAGACTAGATACAAGTTGGTTAAAATGTGGTTGAGAATGAAATTGAATAAAAACAACTTAGAGATGATTTGAGTTCAGATCAGACAGACTAGACAAAAAAGAGCTATAATTATGCTGGTTCTAGATAAGTTGAATAACAAAAAAAACATCACAGACAGGAAGGGGTGTTAATTCTTCTTGATCAGTTGAGAAGAAACAAGAAACAAGAAACAAGAAAAAAGAAGCAATTTACTGAGATAAGAGGGTGACAATGGCACACATCAGACTTCTTTTATATTACTATAATTTTAATGATTCTAAGAAAGATAAAAACAAAAATATCTTCAGGGGAAGAGTTGAAATTCCAACAGAGTGAATCACATTTAGAAAAATACAAGTGCTCTCTTGTTCCAATTCCCCCCTCTCTGAATCCTCAAGAAATTTTAAAGTGGGTTTCTTCTCCATTATTCTCTCCTGAATGGTTCTTCATTACCAGTTTTAGACCTCAGGAATACAATTCAGCAACCAAAAATTGAAAAAAACTGTTCTAATTGCTTTGCCTTCTGCTTTGGACCATCAATTCAGATTTTAATTGTGACCTTGCTGTTATTATTTTCAAAGATTGCATCAACAAATTTGTAGAACTCACAATTGCAGGTGCCATATCCCTTCTTCTTGGCACCATATGTTTGAATCCATGCTATGATGAGCTGCCATTGGATTTTTTTTTTTTTCATTTCTCATTCAATCTATTTTCCAAAAAAGTTTCAAGAAGGAGATGTTTATAATTCCTTGATGTCAGCTTCCTGGAAGGTGATCCAGGTTGATGACACCAGATTGTTTTTTCCAAAAAGACACCTTATCATTTGCAGGGATTTACTTCTGGTATTGGGAGGAACCTGATGCTGGAAAATTTACTTTGGAAATCTATGAACCAAACAAATAGTATGCAGTCAAAAAATACCTGATTTTACACTAAGGGTTTGGAGGATTTGGGAAATGTAGGTGGTGGATTGGCAGCTTTAAAAGTTTTCTCAGGGAGTTGAGTGGGTACCTGGGAGGCTTCTGGATACAATTGAGAAGCCATTATTTTTTGAAGGATGCCCAGATTCATTGATGAGGCTCAAGATGAACAGAATGGGATGGGCTCATTTTACCAATTTTTCATAGGTGATTGATCAACCTTCAGCAGGAGTATTGGATTGAATGCAGCCATTTTTTGGGAGGTAACCAGATTGGACTGAACAACTGTTTTTTGGGAGGGAACCAGATTGGAATTCATGGCCATGTTACTGGAGGAAACTGGGTTAGGCTGTGTCTGTGATTTGCAAAGCAGCACATAGGGTGTGGCTCCTAGGGGTGAAGCAAGCCACACTGGGGGAAAAACATGCTCAAATGCCTGCAGTTGACATGCTGAAAGTCCAAGGAAGCTTGTGGTGTTACTCAAACCTTTCTCCAATATTTATTCAATCAAGCTTGGATGCACAGTCACTGTGCACACTGCACAGTGACTGTGCCAAAAAATCTACATATGCAAACATGTGTAGTTTGGATGGCAGCTTGGCTGGAGCATGCTGAATGTCAACTGCAGGCAGTTGATCAATTTTTTCTTGCAGTGCCCGGGCTCATGAATAACATTGTTTTCTGAATCTAAACCTCCATCTGTATTAAAGAAATCCATTTTTGATATGGAAAGAATTAGCAATCCTGGTGAGAATCAAGCCAAGGGTATCAATGAATTAGTTTGGCTGGGTTTTGAAATTTGAATTTCTGGCTTGGGGATACTTTTTGGTAGGAGATGAGCTGGCCAATGGAATTCAATGGTTGAACCAGGTAGATATTTTTGGGGGGATAGGAGCATGCCAGGGGGTTGCTGTGACATTTGGGTTAGAAGATTTTGGAATGTATTTGAGCCTCATAAGAATTTTGTGTTGTAAAAAAAGTTTGAATCTGGCAGCTCCCAACCTAAAGTTTTTTGGGAAATGCTTGAGTTTTTCCCAAAAAAAAAAAAAACTAGGACCTGAGCCACCTCTGAGCTCAGCTGCACCACCTGTGATGCAGGAAAAGTTTTGGCACAGCAATGCGACCCTTTTTTGTTTTTCCTGTTCAGGTCTTGAGACCCCCACCAAACAACTCCTGGGGCCAATTTAGAATTATCTGTCTTTTCCTTCCTGAGGCTGGCTGCTCCTGGAAGTGTTTGGCACTGGTTCTGAGTGCTGGAGGTCCATGCTGTGGCCTGTAAATCCTGGCTGAACATGAATGTGGCTTGGCTCCAGAGGGGCCTAAGGCCAAGTTACAACCTTGTGGCTAAAACCACAAGGTTTCTTGTCCTAGCTATACCATCATCTGAGGGACCTTTCATATAGCCACCTCCATCCAATTATTGTCCCTCCAGCCCACTTTATAAATTAATTCCAGCTTGGACTTTCTGAGATGAAACCTGAGACATCTGGGATTGCTTTAACCAATTATTTATCAAGATTATATGCTAAGCCACCATGTTGAAATTATGACTAATTTTTTATTATTATTAAAAAAGAATTGAAAATTTAGGACAAAAAAACACTGTTGTGTGTTTGAACTGAGAGTTTTTTCCATATGAATTTTAATTATTCAAGGGGTGAATGGTTGCAGTTTGACACATAAAAAGCATACCAGTGGTAGGAGTAGCACACCTAGATGAGAACCTGGACAAGACACACCATGTGACCATGAGCCAAGAAACTTCCACAATGGCATGCAAGAAAGCTTGTACCAACTCCCAAACTTTTTGTCTAATGCACATATGTCATTCTGGTAAAATGGTGCATGATTCCCATGTGAAACCTCAGCTCATCAACTTGAGCCTTAGCAAGAAGCTAACTGTCTTAGCCAAAACCCAATCTACCCTCCCCCCCAAAAAAAACCCACATCTGCCTGCCTAGTCCTAGCCATATTGACCAAAAACTACAATAACCCCCAAAAAAACCCACATCTGCCTGCCTAGTCCTAGCCATATTGACCAAAACCTACAATAACCCTAAAAAAAGTCAACTGCCCTTGTCTAACTGAACTCACAAGATTGCAGGCTGCTGACTCTTCTTCCTGTATCTTCCCCCTGCACCACAATCCTGTCCTCTGATACACACACTCCTCACCATCAATTATATCTTGACTTCTCACAATCTTGCTTTTCCCAAAAAAAGACCACCACCCACCCTTCCTTCCTTCCTTCCATCTCTCCAAAATAAATATCCACTCATTGTCCATAACCTTATAATTATCTCAGCCTAGAAAGAGTTGGTCTCTTCAAGGATACAGAAAGCCATCTACAAGAAGTAGTGGTATTGAAGAGAATCATGTCTCAGCCATCCTCTCATACATGTTTTTTTTAAAATAATACAGGTAAAAACCAAAATGAGAATGTTTCAAACAAGACATGATGAGTTTCCAAGAAAGAAAGAAATTGAAAGAGAAAATTATCTAGAGAGTCTACACAGACAAAGGCAGCCAAACAAAACCAACAAATGTTTCTCAAAATACACAAGGAGAAGAATAATGCAGGATACATAAATGTGTAGGTGTGTGTGTATGTGTTTGTGAGGATGAGTGGCACTGAAGAACAAAAACCCCAAGCAGACTGTTGGTTGGTGTTCAATTGAGTCATTATGAAAAAAACAGACAAGAATGATGGATGGGGTGTAGTGTTGCAAGAGGAGACTGACCAAACCAATAAAAATAAATTAAGAGCCATAATTAAACAAAAGCTCGATTTTGGGATTTTCTGGGTGCGTAACCAACATGGGACGCGCCAATAATTTTCGTTACAAAAAAAAAGTCCTTGTGTTACGCTTGTTTCTCCGCGGTGAACTTATGATGTCCTTGATCTGCCTCTTCTCGTTCTACCCGAGCCCTCATTTTCACGTCCAAAGCTGGCGCGAAATGCGAGCCCACTCGGAGGCTCGAGCCATACTTGTGAAATATGAACGGGATCGGTAAAAGTACTAAGGAAAAGCAACCGATCTGTAGGACGCGGAAACAAGAAAAATAAATAAATAATCAAACTTATATTGAGCAATTTTCTTCCTTTCAGGAAAATGTTCCTACCAGTGTACAGGCCCATTGTATTCCCATCCCGTGAAGCATTGTTCGCCTGATTAGAACAAAGTGATTGGATCAGTGGAATTCAATTGAAGGAACAGCATTTGAAACATATTTTACATAAACAAGGGAAAAGCTGCCCCGATAGCAGACCGAAATCTGTTGTTAGAAGAGGGCATGGGCAACTTGCATCGAAAAGGTTCTCGGGGGTCAAGATATTTGGATGGAGTGTACGCACATGGTAGTTGCGGCCAGAGCTGATGCGGCATACATCAGGTAAACATCGACCAAGTAAGCCTGGAAGGATATAAATACCGATGTAAATCTGGAGGTAAAAGGTTCGAGCATGTAAAGGTCATTACAAAGTTATGATAAGTTGTACAGAAGACGAGCAGACTATGGATGAAAGCCTACGTGATTCCGAGCACCACCGTAGAAAGGGCGGGAACCCACCACGGGACTGCCGCATATGCCCCCGTCCAGCCAAGCCACATAACTCCAACAACGAGGAGGGGGGCGGAGGCCATGGCGCCGTAGAGGTTCATTTCGCAAGGTGGATAGCCGTGCCACTTTTCGACTAATCTCACCATCGGGCGGGCGAGGTAAACATCCATGGCTGCACCGAGCATCGCGCCAATCCCAACTCCTATGAAGACTAAACTTGTTTGCCATGAAGTGAACCCGCGAAGTTCGCCCCAAATAACAGGGAAAGCCTGAACATGAGATAATAAGTGGAAAATCATCTTAGTGACTCACAGTCCAGGAAGGTATCAAGTTGGGAAATCAACTCACTTCGAAGAGTCCGTAAAGTAGCCCGTATACTAGAGCAAGGTAGAGCGTTACAAATAATAGGATAGGCTGGGTTGGAAACAGCTCATAGTATTAGTTCAGCTAGTTGATTCCGGCTGGGTATGCACAAGGAAAGCCTACTTCGGTAAATAGCATTTCGAAAGGTCGAAGAACTGTCCGCCGGACAAGTGCCTTGATGGAATAGTCGGATTTTTCATGAGAAGCGTAAAATTTCGAATCGCCAGTGTCTTTCCGGAGTTTTTTCGCTTTCTTGGATAGCAGTAGTGGCGCGTACGTTTCCGGCATTAAAAACAGAGATGCCACCCAAGTCGCCCCACTAGCAATCATCAACACCCAGAATATCCACCGATATCCGAGTGATGATTCGACAATGAAGCTAGACACAACTAAAACCATTTTTGTTCCTTCGATATAGTTGATCATACTTGGCTCGTAAAGATTCTCAAGTGGAATGTGACATACCTGGTCCGATTACGGGACCAAGGAAGACCGATGCGGTAAACAAGGCGATTGCATCATGTCTGTGAACAGCGTCCCAACTAGGAGAGTCAAAATTAAGTTAGTTCTGTTCTGCAGTCAAGTAAGCGACATTGATCATGGAACATACACATCAGCCACCACCCCACC
>SMGU01006016.1:0-29224 GCA_004348175.1 Puccinia novopanici
TTTATTTTTTATTTTATTTTCTTTTGCTATGGTTCATAATACTCAAAGAACTCCTGTGACTATCCTTCTTTGTCTCATGTTGCCTTTGATAAAATTTTATTTTTCACTGTTTTGAGAAGCTACTGATTTTTTTAAAAAAATAAATCAGATTCATTCTTTGAAGATAAGAAAAAAAAAGCACCAACCCCCTTGCTCAATTTATCTTTACAATTTGTCTGCTCTTCCTTATGATTTTTCACTCCTGCCATACTAATACTGCCACATGTTGAAAGGGCTTGGGTATCCAGCATTCCAAAACAAGAATGTTTTGGAAGCTATAATTGGAGGAACATTTACACATTGGCACAAACTATGTCCAAGCAGCAACCACCTGAAAAGCTGTCTACAGTGCATTGAGCCGATTCCTCCACCGCTGATCTGAGTATTGAAGCCATGATTTGATCATGCATTGAAACAAACAGGCCCATAGAGGGAAAAATTGCAGAAGTTTCCATTTCCATCTACTATACATTGGAAAACAATTTATGCCCAGATCCTCAAGTTGATGTTTGAATTATAGTTATTTTTGGGCAAAATTATAATTGGGATTTGTGTCCCATCAAAAGCCCCTAAAAATTGCAGGATACCCTTCTATCTCTCAAATTAACACATTATTTCACCCCATCCTTCTAGATTGTTGAGGGGTGGAAAACTAGGGGGTTGGATGAGCCAAGTAATCAGGCTGACTGGCAAGAAAAATGAGAAAATTACAATAATTGAAGTTTTGAATCACTTTACATTGGGGAAACTAAAATTCTTCATGATTGCATTGAAGAAACTGCCAGAGGCTTTGTCAGCAGTCTCCTTTTTAATACTGAAGATGTGACCAATTTTGAAATAAGAGATCCCAAGAGCCAGAACGTAGAGGCCCACACAAACTTTTACCTCAACACTAAGTGGCTCGCTCCATGCAGCCAAGAGAGTCCTGCACTAGATACTTGTGGTTCTCTTTAACCAGCCAAACAAAATAGGTGTGTGAAATTTGGAATAATTCAACATACTGGATCAGCAGAAGGCAAGTGTTGTTCCAGCATCTGAATCCACCCAGGGTCTGGGGGTTATACCCGGGTGAATTCCCATATGAGTTGTTGGCCAGCCAGTCCAGGTGGAAGATATCATTATATCCCCATTCCCAACCAGCCAGCTCAGCCTCCATATCATGAAGCGCAAGCGCACTTCCAAACCTCCAGTGCCCAGCCAATCTTCTCCACGCCCCTTAAACTCGACACAATCCTCCCCAATCGAAGTGATTGAACTCAAAGACAACAACAATGATACCCTGGCCACAAAGCAGCCTACGCTTTCCAAAACCGAGCCAAACAAAACCCAACTTCCCAAGTGGAGTTGGGTCTGGACCCATTTCACCGAGAGCGCCGACGGATCCGAAGCAACATGCCAGGTTGCCTTGAAGAAATCCATCTGCGGCCAAACATTGAAAAAGGACCAATCAGGAAGTACAAAAAACTCCCACAAGCACCTGTTGAAGGTGCATAGATTGTTTGATCCAAAGCTTAGCAAGAAGTTAGATGAAGCTCAATATGATATTTCTCAATACATGAATACCTCAAATTTGGGACCTAAGGTACGTAATCTCATATCTATTTTGTTGAACACTTCTGAATTTCTCCGCTGGTTTTTTTTTCTAGCCGGTCCTCAATTCTGATAACCTGAAAACTGCAATCGCATATTTTGTCGCCGATGCCGACCTTTCGTTCTCAGTGGTTGAAAAGAAATCTTTTCAAAACTTGATCCGACTCGTTAATGAACAGGCAACCCTTATGGTCAACAACATCTCCCGACAAAGCCTTTCTTTGCACACCTTACACAACTACATATCTAAGCACAAGAGAAGTTCAAATTCAACCTCCTTGAAAAAAAAGTTCATCTCTTTTACTCAGGATGCCTGGACAGCACTGAATGTGACTGCTTTCATGGCAGTCACTGCGCACTTCATTGACGAGCATTTCAAGATGTTTGATATTACTCTTGCGGTCCCCCACATCCAGGGTGCGTTCTTTTACTTTTCATTTTTCTAGACATTACATCTATTTTTCTCTTACTGAAACTTGATTGATTTCCTATGTATTTAGGAAATCATACTGGCCAAAAATTTGCGAATTATTTTTCCGATGTCCTCAATCAATACAACCTCCAGAAGAAGTTACATACTATAACTGCTGATAACGCCTCAACTAACAGCCGGATGGTTCGCGAGCTTCAAGCCATCCTGCCATTGTTTGACACCCAGACCAAATTTCTTGGGTGCATCGCACACGTTATCAACCTCGCTGCGAAAGCGGGATTGGCTGTCTTGGGCACTATCCCTGATGAGTCCAATAGCACAACAACCAAGTCCACTATGTCCAAGGGCACATCAATTATGTCCATCTCCAATCTCACAACCGTCCCAGATAGTTCCTCTGACAATTTAAAGACAATCGTCCAGCAAATTCATGGTCTTTCGACGTATGTTCGATTCTCACCTCAAAGACGCGAGCGATTCAAGGTGGTGGTCAACTATGCCCAGCCCAACCTCCGGGAACTCGGTTCCAACTTCACGATTCTCAATGTTGATGTGTCCACGCGGTGGAACTCAACCTTCCACATGATTCAGCATGAAATCAAGCCTTGCCAATCATGTGTTCACTTCTGCAACAAGAATGAAGAAGTATCCAAACTCAAGCTCACAGATAGCGAGTGGAATCTTGCCTCCAACATGATGAAAATGCTCCTTCCACTCAGCGAAGCCACCGAAATGCCCCGCGCCTCCCACTACCCAACCTTGAACAAAGCACTTCCAATCTATATAGTGCTAGTCAAACATCTCAAGCAAGTACAACGGGGTCTGTATGACCAATCCCAATTGGTACAGCCTGCTTCACAGATGATTGACAAAATCAAACGGTACCTCCTTGATTGCCTTGAAAGGCCTGCTTATTTCTGCGCTATGATACTCGATCCCACCTTCAAGATCAGTTTCTGGAAAAAATTTGAATCATTTATTATCGATTATTACAAACACCCCACCGATAAGATTGTCAAAACTTTCTGCAAGAATGCCACTCTCTTTGCTGAGAAATAAAATCTCAATAAGTTGGGCCAGCCTTCCCAATCAGTTTCTACGCCATCGCTTTCGAAAAAATCGAGTTTTTTCTCTTCGGAATTATACGACATTCAGGACACGACGAATCAATCTGATTCTGTTGAATCAGAGATTGCTCAATATTTGAAGGAGGATCTGGAACCCGAGGGAACCGACATACTACAATTCTGGTCCAGTCGTTGCAAGAACTACCCGATTTTAAGTCAGATGGCCCGCACTTTCCTTGCAATCCCAGCCACCAGCGCATCCTTGGAGCGTGTCTTCTCCAAAGGAAGGCGTATAATGTTGTGGCAGCGATCATCCCTGGACCCGAGCAGTGTTGAAGAACTGCTTTGTGTCAAGGGATGGTACCAACTCCCAGGAGGTATCTTGTGAAATTTCTATTTATTTTCATTTCCAATTGATTGCATTGTCGAGACTCAACAAAAAAAAAAAAAACATGCCAACTTGAAAAAAAAAATGTTGTAAATAAATTTCATACACGGCAACTAAGAAAGAAAGACTAGTTGTAAATACAAGGCAGAAATAAGATTGAATCCATCTTTTTTTTTAAAAAAAAAATGGCTTCAGATAAGTCTTCGTCTAAGTCTTCCTCTTCTAAGTCTTCTTCTTCAAAGTATCAGGGGTCAGATCATTCGCACCCCAAGTCGAGCAAGCACCCTATTGGAGACAAGAAATCAGGGCGTCCGCACCGTCATGAACACCGACCAGAGAAGGAGGCGGGATCAAGGCGAGGCGAGAGGTTGGAAGAAGCTTCGAAGGAATCTGGGGGCTGCAGGATCGGTGTGGAGAGGAGCTATACCGTCTGGATGAAGTATCACAGATATGGCGGACGGCGGACGGCAGTGTGATCTACTGGGAGGTGCATCGGCTCACCTACCAGCAGCTCTCGGAGGCCATTTGGGACTGGGCCGAACGCGGCCTTCAGCAGACTCAAAAACTCTATCTGGCTAACATCACAAGACCTCCCCATGGCGGCCATCGCTCAGCTCTCCTCGACTTCTTTTGCCCCCATCGGAATAAGCTCGTCCATGACCATGCAAGTTTTCCCTCAACTCCTTTTACTTATATTGTCTACTATTGCAACTGCATGAAGCTAACAAGCATGGATGGACAAAACTTCTTCTTTCTTTCCTTGAGCAGATTCAGCGTATTTACAGTGAGTACTTGCATCAAGAGCTTCATCGTTGAGCGTCTACAATTAGTTATGTTAAATATTACTATTGTTCCAGGTGACCTATATCTAATTTTGCGGACATGGACGGAGCTGAAGGATTGTTTGTCGCAACTGAAGGCGAAAGGGGCGCGAGAGTCGGGCAGCCATCGGCTTCAAAAGATAGAGAACCGGCTGACGTTCCATCTGATGGTAGCCTTGCGGGAGTATTGTGGACTGCCGCTCGATCCCAAGCATCCCGACAAGCCCAGCTGGCCGCCGCCGGGAGGAGACAATGATGGCCATGCCAAAAAGGGCTTGCTCTTGGGTGCCGCTCGGCTCGAATCAGATGCTCTGCTAGCTTCTTCTCTCCCCTCTGCTCCTACGTCTGCTAGTGCTGCTAAATCATCAGAGGCGGCCTCAAGCTTGGGCGATCAGAAAAGCCATCCATCTTCTCGACATTTCGACGATAATACTAGGGCAATCTGTTGTCATTGCCATCAGATATTGGACTACCAACAACCACAAGAAACATCAGCTTCGACCCAGATCCCATCCTCCTCCTCCAAACAAGCTGCCTCGGCCACTGGTACTCATGAGGAGCAGATCACTACAAGTTCAGGATCTTCAAATCGTACCCACAGTCGAAGCCGCACGAGTAGTAGGAAGGCGAGTCGACATCCAAGCAGGTCTAGGAGCCGGAAGGAGCTTGACAAAAAGTCTGAGGCGAAGGGTGTTAAAGGAAGGAGTCTGCAGACACTGCCCAAGGAATGCAACTAGGTACTGAATTTCACAACCACTTTAAAATAAATATATAATTTGGTTCTGACTTTTAAGATGGTCATGTTCTGTATAGGTCTGCGGGAGGTGGACATGATGATGGTGATGGTTCGGAGGATTCAAGTTTGATTTCTTTCGATTCTGCTCAGTTCTCCAATGCCTTGGGCATGGTGTTCCATCTTCGTTGATGTTCTGCCAGCGTAGTAGTAGTAGTCAGAATATTTGTTTCGTATGAAATATGTATGGTGTTGTGTTGTGTTTTGGGTCTTGTTGGATTGACAATTGAGAATGTTAAGTTTCTGTGGAAAAGCACCAGCGCGCCCATGGGGGTGGCGCCGACAACCCTACTGACCAGAGGGAGACTTCGGAGTTGTGTCTGAGCAACTTCAACAATCATGCACAACAACAACAGCAACACACCACTCTCCTTCCGAGACTTCCCTCCCAACCGCAATGCCCATCCACGAAGGAAGCTCTACATGCCATCCCACGATGTGCAGTTCGACTTCCAGGTCCGTCTCTGCTGCCAATATCACCTGACAAGCCTCAGCCTTGCTGTTATGTACTAATTGGGATTCTTTCGATCCAAGATGGCCAACCGTACTTCAGCGATTACCGACGATAAGCCAGCCGGGGAGGACTCTGAACTACCACATTCCACAGAAGCCGTCAAAACCGAAGCGATCGAATTCGGCCTCATTACCCAGCCTCCTGCTATCGACCAGGAAACTCTGGACCAATTATGTCAGTCCGAAACCTTGTATGATGGGCTTATAAGCTGCATCACTCTTACTGAACTACCCTCTCGAGCAGCGGTCCCTCCGCCTCTGCAGTACCAGCCAGGCTTAGAGCGTGACCTGAGACCGGATGCAATCTTCATTTACAACCGATCCATCGCACTACTCAAGACCGACCAGATCATCTCACATGTACTGCAACTTCTCGTCGGCCGAAAGCCTACTAGCTTCAGACACCTCGAATGGGTGAATGATTTCTCCTGCGTGCTGGCGTTCGCCTCCGGCACAGATGCGATCGAGGCGTATACTACCCTCCTGGTCAGGCCAGACGAGGTGGAAGGCGAAAACGGACTGCCTGAAGCTTTTGCTTATCTCGCCGCTGAGGACTCGAGCGTGGAGGTTCATACCGCCGCCTACGAATTTGTTTGCACCCACCGTCCTTCGAAACCTTTCTCGGAGGGCCTTTTCGAGGCCAATCCAAAGAACAAGTTCCATCGTCCAACCGGCCTGAGCAGTTGATCCCCTTCATCCGATTCGCAACAAACGCCGATGTCAAGGACTCGCATGCCAGAAAGCAAAGTATGTTTTATGCTCTGAACGGTGATGGAGCCGGTCAAGAAGGCGTCCTGTCCCAACGTGCTGGCGCCATCTATCCTACTCGCAAACCCCGCCATCAACCCGCGCCTCCCCACACACTGTCCGGCCCTCCCATGAACCATACACGTCCCGTAAAACCTCTCCCAAAATCAAAACAGAAGGCTCAACGCCCTAGACCGACCACTTTGGGCATGATGGATGACGAACTTGCGCGGTTTATGGCAAAGACTATTGAGGTGAAGCCATCTACCGACCGTCCCAATCGGAAGCGAGAGCGAGAGGAACAGGCAATCGAAGCAGAAACAGAACAACAGGGAGAAGAAGGAGGAGAAGAAGAAGAAAGAGCACAACAAGTAGAAAATCTGCCAAGCCCGAGTCGAAAACGCAGGATGCCGTCGTCTCCCTCGGTGGCCAAACCATCGGTGGAACTTCTGCCCGATCGACCAGAAACTCGCGGTGGCAACTTGCGCGATGAAATCTTCGAGTCGGATCATCTGGTCACTGATTTCCAGGACGTCAAGCCACGACTAAAAACAGAAGCCCAAGAAGAAGAAGGCTTACAGCCGCATGATGTACATCATGACGCAACATTATCCACAGATATATCCGTGGCTAGAGGACAAGAAGGAGATCAAGATTCGAAAATAATGGATGTGGGAAAGCCAGGCGCATCATCGGATGAGAACAAACTGTCAAGCACGGAAGATGGGCCCGTGCGAGCTGCGAAAGCGGAGCCGAAATCGAAAGGCCGTTGGGGCCCTCTGTTCAGTCGATTGATGTGACGCCTCTCCCTTCCCCCATGTCTGCTGGATATCCTCTCCGAGACTCTCTGTATTTGTTCCGCTGCACCCCTTCTTCTTTTTTTTTTTGTCTCACCCCTTTCCTCTCGTTTTGAAAGAAGAAAAACCAAAATCTGAGGGTGGGATCTCCCGCCAGCGCCCGTTCACATCCTCCCTTGCTGTCTTCTCGCGTCCTCGTCGTTGTCCATCCCATCTGTTTAAGATGACTTCTAGACAAGGGAGAAGGCGATCATGGTTCATTTGTTCCGTCTGAGATATCGATCGTTGGGGTTCATTGGGTCAGGAGTCTCACGGGAGACCACGCAGGCTTGTATGGTCCGTAGCTGGAGACCGCATCATCCCTATTTCCTCCCGACTGAATTCTACAATCCAATGGATATGTTAAGAATAAAACTATGGGGAAGTCGGTGCCTCTAGAGTGGGGCCAGGACACACAAGGTTGGGTGTCGATTGAGCTGTAGTTCTGGAAGAAAGTATCTACAATCAACTGGCTAGAAAGAAGGGAATCTTGAGGCTCTGTCATCTCTGTATGTTCAAAAGATGGCCTGGCTAATAAATTTATATGTTCAAGAACCAATCCATGTTTCTTAGGCTGTTTCATTGGAAACCTATGCATTTTTTATTTCATGTAGAAAAGACTATCTAATAAAACATGAGAGGAGAGGTAGGCAGAGAAATGGGTAAAAGCAGTAGGGGTTGATCAAGAGGATCAACCCAGGAAGAGAGAAAGAAAAATGAGTGATGAGAGGACTTTTGAAAAGAGACTTAATGGTCATGTAATGAGACTGTCAAGTGGGAAAATGATTTATCAGTAAGGGGTCCTTTGGAGCCCTTGGTAATCTGGTGGTTCTTGTTGGGTTCTGTTCTGAAGAGAAGAGTATTCACTCAGCCTGGATCTCACATTTGAGATGGCTTCAAATGGAATATTTAGGGCGTGTGCCACAGCAGACCCAGAACTGTCTCTGTGAGATGTTTTCATTTTTTTTGTCTATCAGGATCAATTCTCTTGAGAGTTGGATACCACCAGGCACTGTTCCAGCGGCAGCTGCAGAAGTGTTTCCAGTCCAAATAGCCACAATCCCAAAAACAGGGGTACCCTCATTTCTGGAAATAGTGCCCAAGATCAGAAAAGCCCTTTTTTGACTCATGCAGAAACTGCTCCCAGTGCTGCTTGGGACAGTGGTATTTCATCTTCAGTGCGCTACTCACCTTTCAGACTCATGTTACATAGATTTCACAGTTCTTGTTATGTACCTGATACAGTGGCAGTAGAAGGAAGCCTCTCCTCATCCTTCCATTGTTTCTCTTCCATTTGCTTCTCCAAGGTATATGTATTTTTTCTTCCCTCTTTCATTCTTTGTTTCATTTTTAATATCATCCTTCCACTTTTTCTCTCTTCATTTTCTCCCCCAGTTGAGCTTAAAACATTGCACAAGCTTAGGCTGATAACCATGATAACCATTGCATAAAGCATCTGTTGCACAGTCTTATGGTATTTCAAGCCAGTCTGGGCACATGCCCAAGTACCGCTTGGCACAGTGCCAAGGGGGCCTGGGCAAGTGCCCAGGGGGCTTGAAAATCCAAATTCAGATGGTTGGGAATCTTGGCACATTACCAAGTTCCACTTGGCCAAATTCAAGCTCTTGGCCAACTAATCCATTACTAGACTTCACAACATCTAACATAAGAATTTTTTTACCCTTTCTTTTACTTTTTTTCTTTATTGAATCTGCTTAGCATATATCTTAATTTTTTGGTTTTTTGGTTTGTAGATGTCAAACCCACCATCTGATTCCATTTTGCCAGTCATGGATTCAACCAATCTCAAGATTGAAGCAAATGAAGAAAAAGCTTGTGCCCTTGATGAGGAGCTCTGAGATCTGTTGCACCTTACCAAAAAAACATAAAGAAAATAGTGAATGAACCCCTTCTGGAAGTGGTTCATCCATTTTTGCAGGTGTGGCACACCTGCTTGGCCAAAGCCAAGCAGGACTTGTGCCCCACCCACCCAAACTTTCTATGTGCCATGTGCATGTTGGGCATTGGCCAAGCTGGCTTTAGGCTTGGCCAAGTGCACTTGGATAAGTTCAGGCTAGATTTGGGCATCTGCCCAAACTTGAAATACCATATATGCCATGAAAAAAAATGAAGGCAATATGAATTTTGCTGATTAATGGGATGAAAAATTTCAAGTGCAGTGTTGCAAGGGGAGCCAAATAGAAGAAAATAAAAGCAATTCAACACATCATAAAAAATCATGGGGAATTGTTTTAACCTCAGTGTGTTGATTTCTTGCTATTCTTCTTCTTTTTTTTTTCTTCTTCTTTGTTTTAGGGTAGTCAAAATTACTTGGGAAATAAATTTATGAAAACCTTTCATATTTTTTACAGTTAGTTGTTAAAATGCATAAAAACATATTGACAATCCCCTGCCAAAAAATCAAACTCTGTAGTTAAGAGCATCCACCCCCATTGCATTAAACCCCTCTTTAGCTAAGTTTACGGAGCATTTAGAGACGTTGCTCACCCTCGTGCCCTCTTTAGGCCTCTTTAACAATAGAATCTTTAGCCAAATCTCTGCGGCTCACTAGATTTACAATTTGCTAGCGAGCCTTGCTAACTCTCTCTTAACAATCCATTCTCTAAGTTTACCAACAGAATTCACCACCCTCAAAGTACATTAATCTTATCTACCACTCCAACTCAATCCTATACATCCCTCCACTCCAACCCTATACATTCCATCAAACTCAAAACTAGCATGGCCGGCCCCTCCAGTCAAAGCATTGATCTCATCCCCTCCACCCAAGGTGGCAATCCGAATCCTCAAAAGAAGAAACAAGGGCCAAACTGGCTCCCCCGCGAGGAAGAGCAGCTGGCAATCTCGTGGATCAATGTTAGTGAACAGCCCAAGTTTGCTGCCAATCAAAGTGGCAAGACATTCTACAGAAAGCTTGAAAGTGATTTCAATGCTCACATCAAAACCCACTATCGAGACCATACTCAAATCAAGACTTGGTTAGTTCTTTTTTTAAAAGCTTACCTTTCAAATAGTTGTACTGACATCTAAAATTTTAGATGGGCAGTCCTTAACACGGCAACACTCAAGTTTTTGGCTATCTATAATGCCATAGAGTTCCAGCCCCCCAGCGGATTGTCTCCGGAGGGCTGGATGGAAGCTGCAAAGACCTCCTATCAAGATTCGACTAAGGCACTTTCAACTCGATCCTAGCTTGGCAAAAGCTTCGCTACGCCCCTAAATGGCGAGTTGATCATCACCCTGAGGCCACTCCAACTGTCCCGGTGGCTACACCTTCTTTGGGAACTCCAAACAACCTAGATGACGCTCTGACCGACTCAACAGTCACTGGAATCTCTCCAAGTGAACGCTCTGCAACTTCAATCTCTCGGCCAATTGGAGGAAAGGCGGCAAAGAAACATCGCATCAAGCAGTCCAATCATGATGAGCTCATCTCGCAAGCCGGCGAGTTGACTACTCTCTCTAAGGATCACTTAGCTGCTCTCAACACCGGCAACGACGTTCTCAAGATGAAAAATTAAATCTCTCAAGAGAGACTCAAAATTGAAGGGAAAAAACAGGTCGTAGAAGAGGAGCATCGACACAGCGAGACTCAACTCAACGACATAAAACTCCTTCGCGAATCTGAAGAGGGGATTGATGATGAAGAGTCTCGAAAGGTTCTCCTCATCATCCAAGACCAAATCAAAAATAAATGGAACACTCGATCCAGTCATAACACTTAAAAAAAAACAAGTGCTTTTCACTTGTACATCTCCATCCACTCATGTATTGTATTGCTGTTTAATTAAAAAATAAAAGGTGCAAATGAAGGATATTATAAGTTACATAATATCAGGAGATTTCATCTCTGCGAAGTAACCAATTGTAAATTTTGAGATCCTCACACAACTGGGCATGGGCCACACAGTCGTGCAGGTTCTGAGTGTTCTGGAGATAAGCTCCCCAGCTGTTTGCCAAGGTTGGGTCAATATGGTTGGGAACAATAATGGCTGAAGGTGTGGAAAGATAGGGGTCGGTGGGTGATCTCTCCTCCACAATCATGTTGTGGAGGATTATACAACATAGCATAACATCGATTACATGATCCTTTTCCCACAAGCGACATCCAGTCTTGAGACACGCCCACCGAGCTTGTAGGACTCCAAACGCTCGCTCGATGTCTTTCCGAGCCGTTTCTTGTAGTTTAGCAAAGTGCCTTGATGCACCATCTTGAGGGTTTTTGATTGTTGACACTAAAGTTGACCAGGGAGGGTAAATGGAGTCGCATAAATAGTAACCGGTCTGATAATGATGCCCGTTGATAGTGTACTCGATTGAATCAGAAGCCCCGGAGAGTAAAGAGTCGAAAAGATGCCTCTGATGAAGAACATTGATATCGTTCAACGCCCCGGGTGTGCCAAAGAATGCATGCCAAATTCGCAGATTGTGACTTGCAACTGCTTCCAGTACTATGGTCGGGGTCTTCTCCTTGCCTTTGTACTGGCCTGCGAATCCGGAAGGGCAGTTCTTCCATGCCCAGTGCATGCCGTCGATACTGCCCAAACAGCCGGGGAAACCTTGTTCTTCATTTTCCTCTCAAATCCCTTTCAATTCGTCACGATTGGGGGTTCGGAGGAACTCTGCTCCGTAGATCTCGATAATATGTCTTGTGAAAAAATTGAGAGTTCTGATTGCAGTAGTCTCGCCAATTCTAACGTACTCGTCTGTTGAATCGGCGCTTGTACCATACGCAAGTTGACGGATAGCACATGTGAGCTTCTGTTGGGGTGATAGGCCTATCTGTCCACAGCAGTCCTGGCAGAAACAACATAACCATCAGAAGTCGAGCATACATGTGAGCTTGAGAAATGCTCACCGCTTTCTGTACCCAAAAGCAATGGTGTAGCTGCAGATCTTGACACAGCCTTTCAAACATGGGCTTGCTCATTCAGAAACGCTGTTGAAACTTGCGGTTGTTGTAGACTGGGTGTTTGACAAAGTAGTCTATCATAAGTTGATTGTGACCAGCAAGCCGATTGCGATGGACTACTTCTTTGTCGCCATGGGGAGACCTTTGAGAAGCTACAGGTTGAGATGCAGACTGAAGCAGCCGGGTAATGAAATCCTCTTCCTCCATGTCAAAAAAATGGCTGATTTGATCCATGGAAAGACAAAAGGGTAGCACTAAAGAGCGACAAGGGTTGAAACTAGATCTTTATATAGTGATCCTGCTCTTAACACTACCTTAATGACCATGAAGGTTATGCAGCCCAGTAATTTCCTTACAAATCGGGGCGGGGCTGGTTAGCTAAGCAATTTAGCTAAAGATTAATCATCAACGGGGTGGATGCTCTAAGTGTGTTATTTATGATTTTATGATTTAATTTTGAACACCCTAATTGGAGATTTTCTCTGAAACACCATTCAGAATTCTTCTTATGGTTCCAATCAATTCAATAATATAAATAAAATGGATGGAATATCTGTTAAATAAGTCCTCCCCTGTAACAATTAACTTTGTTGGGCTCAGCCTTGAGTAACCAGGATGCATCAAAGCACATGGGGATTCTGGAAGTGAGAAGTAAAAATGTGAAACTCTGAAAAGAATATGTGTCCTGTGGGAATCAAACCCACATCTCTTATGTCCATGTAAAGTGTACTAACCACTGTACTAAGGACACTTGGAGATGAATGACTGTGGATGGGTCAATGAATACTTCTGGTGTCTATGAAATACCCAATTGGAGGGTGAAGTAAATGATAGGTGATAATATGGTAGACACCAACAGTTATGATAAAGCCTAGAGAAGCAGAACCACAATCCAACAAAAACAGTTACCTTCCCCAGTTTCTGTTATAAGCGGAAGAGACAAAGCTACTAGCACTATTCAAAAAAAAAAAAAAAGGCAGGACTAATTATGGATAATTATATCTTTCTTATCTCACTGAAATAATAAAAATGTGAATGAAATGTGAAAAATATTCCTTTGGATTTCATTGGAGCAGCTGGTTGTCAAGCATCCCAGAGCTTGGGTACTTCCAGAACTTATCTTTGAGAGTCCTTCCAGCCTGATTGTCCTGTCTGCCTGCAGGAAACACTGGCACTCATAAATCTGCTCCAATGTCTGTGCCAGGGTGAGTATTTTCTGTGCATGTTTACCTGGGGTTGGATCATAGAGCTAGATCAGATAGACTGAGTTCTGAAAATAGAGCTGACTTTGAATAGTGGTGAGCAGTGTTGGGGTTGGGATAAACCTCTCATGTGCTAATCATTCCCTCAGTGCCAGAAAACTCACCTTAGCTGAGGTTATCCTAGTTATGCACTCAACCTAGGTAAAATTGGCTGAGATGGACTGATTTAATACAAATCCAAGGTATTCTTGTATCTATATTCAGTCAGTTTGTCTAAACCAATTTCAATTAGGTTGAGTGCATCAACTATTAGCTAGATCCCTCAACCAAGTTTAGCTTTATGGTTGTGCCTGTGAGGTACTTGAAGGAATTCTTCAATTTGAACAAAGACCAAAATTTGTGCTCTCTTGGAGGCATCAGAAATATTGGGATTCTAATTCTGTATTACTTTTTTAGAATTCATAGGTCATATTTCTCTGGGGATTGGAGGTCTTCCCATTGTTTCCAATTCCTAAATTTATCCTTTCTAAACCTACATCCTAAATCCTATTTGGTGGTGGGAACCTGATTGTCAATGATTTTCACCACTCAACAAAGTTTGGGACTTGGAAACATGCGGTCCAGATTTGGATTTTCGGTGATAATAATTTGGTGTGGGGTCGGGACGAGTAAGTTTTCGATTCGCGTGACCGGATCGGACTCCTACCCGGCAGGACGTTGAACCCCGGGTTATCCGGCCTGCCGGGCCATTCTGCTGCCTCATATGGCTTAATCGTCATTTGTGTTTTGTTGCTCAAACTCTTTCTCAAATAACTCACATCTCAACTGATCAAGCCACACCAACGGCGCGATGGGATCGGAAAGCAACGAAGGTCTAGCTTTCTTCTCATTGAATTTCACACCAGGAACGCGGTCAAAGATTTCTAACAACAAACAAATCCCAATTTTAGATAAGTATTCCGTCATCTTGCCCACTTACAACGAACGGCGGAACTTGCCGATCATGATCTGGTTGCTCGCCCGTACATTTGAGAAACAGTAGGTCTTCGACTAAACCTCCCAATCGGAACACTTGTATAACACATTGGGTCTTGATTAATCTCTGATCCACTGTTGCTGTCTGTCTTCCTCTTCGCAAAATTCATGCAGTCAATTCGACTGGGAGGTGATCGTAGTGGACGATAACTCCCTGATGGAACTTTGGAGGTTGCTGAACAACTACAACGGTTATACGGTCCGCATCGAATCGTCCGCATCCCTCCCTCTACAAATCCTCTGTCCCCCCGTTTCTCATATGCCCCTTCCCCCAATTTTCTACCAAATCTTGTGAAAGACCTATGGCAGAAGAGCTGATTCGTTTATAAGGTAGATTCTTAGACCCCGAGCAGGTAAACTGGGACTGGGAACGGCCTATATGCATGGACTTTCAACGTGTACCGGGTCGTTTACCATCATTATGGACGCTGATTTCTCTCATCATCCCAAGTATCTACCGGCGTTCATAGCGCTTCAACGAGCTCATGGATTGGATATCGTCACGGGCTCTCGCTACCGTTCGGGGGGAGGCGTACACGGCTGGGACTTGAAACGGAAACTCGTCAGTAGAGGCGCGAACATGCTCACCTACATTCTTCTTGACCCTGGCGTCAGCGATGTCACCGGCTCATTCCGGTACGTCTTCAGTTTTTTTTGAAATGACCCATTCGTAACATTGTTTTTCGCCCTTTCTTTTATATAATAATAGCGCGTACAATCGCTCATTGATTACCCCGTTCTGACTGCACATTGATAGATTATATCGAACATCGATTTTGCGAGAATTAATCCAGAAAACAACGTCGCGAGGTTATGTATTCCAGATGGAAATCATCGTCAGGGCTCGATCGATGGGATGTAAAATTGGGGAAGTGCCAATCACTTTTATTGATCGACTGTATGGTGATAGCAAGTTGGGCAAAGATGAGATCTTGGGCTTTATCAAAGGGCTTTGGAAGCTATTTTGGACGGTCTAAACTCGATCACTACTTTTACTTGCTCCGCTTGGTGCTACCCATCAGCCTGTCTTTTGCTTCTTTTTCTTCTCACTCGCATATTCTCTTTGAGTTGTTGTTATTTAATTAAATATTCCTAGCACAATGGATTCTTTTCGATATGTTATTTTCCCTCGGTACGCCTCTTGCGTAATTGGCATCAGATGTGGTATTTTAGTCCGTTAATCCAGGTGGGTGGGGGGACAAAATTAAAATTTTTCTGAGATTATAGAAAGCAGATGAGTCAAGAGTGCGCAGGAAATATTTCTGGTGAGAGTGCTGGCAGGGAGATGATATACTGCCATTCCAGGCTGCTCTATATGCCTCTCTGCCTCTTGCATGGTCCATCATAATGAGCGCGCCTGGGCCTGAAAGAAAGTCAGTCACATCTTTAATAAGTTTCTCTTTCCCAAAACCTCATTCCTGAATTCATCTTAGATTATAGAAATAATCTTACCCCACATTTATCACCCTTGTGAATTTTTGTGATTTGATCAGCCAATACAAAAATCACAAGTAGTTTTCATTTGAAGAAATTTTGTCCAGTTTCTGTGGCCTGAAGAATAGGGAAGCAATCAGACACTGCCACAAAACCTAACTTGGTCAAGCATTCAAGAAGAGATAAGAAGCAGAGCTTCAACTCAACCAATGTGTTAGACCCAGCTGACCAGAAACTCTAATACATAGGTCTGAAAGTGTCCCATGCTATCCAGTACTCCTTGGAAGCCAAGACTACCAATTATTCTACTTTTGACAACAATTCAAAATTGCTGCAGAAATTAAACTTATTGATGGCTGCAGAAATTCAACATATTGATGCTAGAGTTTTTCATTATCTCACAAAATTTTGGAGGATGCAATAAAGAAATAATAGAAATTTTAGGGAATTTGCAGGAGTCCCAGAAATCAAACCCTCATTCTATTCTGTTATATTTTAAGCAATATTCTACAATTAAAATGGAGGAAATAAAATGACCCCTTACAGAAATTAAGGATTAGCCAAATAATTAACTAATGCTACCTGTGCAGGAAAACTTCAGTAGAGGAGAGGAAATCAATTTATTTTTCAAAAGAAAATAGAAACAAGAATACTCATGATTCATTCAAAAATAAATCAGTCAGATGAAGCTGGATTCAATATTGCACAGTCTATACCTCCTCCTTCTGCTATGGCCACATCCAGAAATAAGGAAGGAAATTTCCACATGGTAAACAATAATGCTTCATACAATGATCCATATATGCATGACTCTTAATATGAACCTAAGAATGATAGCTCAGTTGACCTAATAGACTAGGAACTCTGTACTGCACAATGGTAATGAGTTCTATGAATAAACTGATAGCCCCAAGGAAAGACTGGCCTGAATTTAGCTGTGAGGCAGAATATGACCATATTACTTTCATGAAGCATCTTGGTTATATGTTTAACTATGGGGGTTTGACACGCGACCCCCCATTTTTGTTCCGCGACCCCCCAACGTCGGCCCGCTGGTTGACATGGGTTGTGGAACTAATTCCGCGTCGCCAGAGAGGGTCGCGGGTCGAATTTGAAAAATTCGACCCTCCAATTTCATCGGGGAGTTAGAGGGTCACAAGAACAATCCACCCTCCCCGAAAGGGGGTGGGTCGCGCAACCAAAAAAGAAAAAAAAAGGAGGGGTTGCGGAACCAAAAACCCGTAAACCCAAAACGCACCCCGCAAAACCCAAAACCCCCGGGGGTCGTGCATCGAAAATGAGTTTCCGCCCCCCAGGTGCAGGAAAACTCAGAATTTCTGCATTCAACTTCTACCTCACCACCGCCACACCAACCCACTAAACCACCCCAAACCACCAACCACCAAACAACATCACCCCAAAACCACCACCCATCCAAACAAAACCTCCAAAACTCACCGAAATCTTCAAAATCCCAACCAAACCCAACCAAACCCCCCAAAAATCAAGAAAAATGAACCCAAAGTCAACTCAAGCCTCCTCAGGCCCCCAACCCCACATGAATCAACTAGCAAGTATCAACAAAAGCTCCAAGAAATCAACCAACATCTCAGTGACGCCTACAGCAGCCCCAAAGATGAAGATGACAACAGCCCAAACCCTCTGAACATGAAGAAGATGAAGCAGAAGAACAACTTGAAGAAATCAAAAAATCTGAACCTCTATTGCGGGATGACGGAAACAGTGGCCGACTCTATGACTTGCCTGCTCCAATCGACCGCAAGTACCCATCAAAGGAGGCCATGCTCTTGTCAATCAAGGCATTTGCGTGGACACACGGCTATGTCATTGTTATTCGTCGCTCGGACAAGGACAAGAGAATAGTATTCAAATGTGACCGGTATGATTATCTCATTATCATTATGAATGTCTTTGGCTCATTCTGTAATTTTCAATTGTCATCAGACCACTGATTTTTTTTTGTAGGAGTGGACATAAGGAAGACAACAAACGCAAGGGAAATCCACGTGATCAAGCAAAGTTCTCTAGACTCATCGGTTGCCCTTGGGCTGCGCATGCGAACTACAACAAACGAGCTGAGCAATGGACTTTTATGGTGGACATGAGCCAGCACAACCATCCGCCTTCCGAAGATCCTCGAGCTCACATTGAAAACCACCTTCTCACCCCAGCTCAGTATGAAAGAGTGAAGAACATGGCAGATTCTGGTGTGAAACCCGCCGACATGCTACGCCTCCTGAGAACAAACAAAGAAAATCCTTCCAAAAGTATTCTGGCCACCATAAACACTATTTATGCTGCAAAACAAAGAGTCAAACATGAATCACTTCGAAGTCTCAGTCCGCTTGTCCAACTCAAAGATAATCTCACTGAATCCAATTATACCACTCAAGTCAAAACTGATTCGGAAGGCACACTCAACGGGTTATTCTTCTGCCACACTAACTCACTCAAACTCCTCCAAGCATACCACACCATATTATTTCTAGACAGCACATACAAAAACAACCAGTACAAGATGCCCCTCCTTCACGTTGCTGGCGTTAGCGGGAACAACAAATTGTTTAGTGTGGCTTTCTGTTTTCTGGCGGAAGAAAATATTGAATTCTACACTTGGGCCCTCGAATGTTTTCACTCGGTTATATCAGTTCACAACATCACTCCACCGGAAGTCTTGATCACGGACCGCGAACTGGCTTTAATGAATGCAATTGCCCAAGTCTTCCCCAACTCAACTCACATGCTGTGCACCTGGCACATTGAAAAGAACATCCTCACCCATGCTAGTCGGTTGATCAAGGACCAAGATCTAGTTCACAATATTGTCAGGCACTGGGCAAAGTTAATCAAGATTTCAACACCCAGCAAATTTTATTCATCTTTTTCCAGATTTTCAGCAATTTATCCTAGAGACTTTGTCGAATACGTTGAGAAGACCTGGATTCCACTTGCACCCCGGTTTGCCAATGCTTGGACTAAGGGTCCGTTTGGCAGTCCCGGAATGTCATATATTGTCAGTGTCGATCGTCAAAACTGAAAAGAGTTTTGGATCTGCCAAATCCGTTTATGACGGAGCTTGCAGATTCTTATGATCGTTTATTTTGCCTCAGACCAATATTTCAATTTTGGCTGGAAAACATAAACGATCGTCATAATCCTCCATAAATCAGTGGTTATGACCGGTCTTGCCAAACACACTTATGAAGACCCGTCATAACCCGACCCCCCGACATATTTTCCTGTGAAAATATATGACGTTTGGGGTCGGCCAAACGCACCCTAAGACAGTTACTCATTTTGACCATTGAACCACATCCCAAATCGAATCATCCCACTCTTACATTAAATCCCATCTGTTCAATTCTCATTCATCTCTTGCCACTGTTGTCAAAATGATCACCATTGCTCTGGAATTGCAACATCACAAAATCATCTACGAATTCCATAAACAGAAGATTACTGCTCTGCAAAAAATTCACTCACTTTTCTCACTGTGTCATGGAAATATCACCAACTATGCTCTGCGAACAGCCCATGCCCGATATTCTCAACTGACCCGTGAAGATCCTGGAGGATGCCATAATGCCATGTCTAAAAGAACAGGAATTCCTTGCAAACACCAAATAGCACAGTTGTTGAAAGCTGGTAAGCGCATGGAACCTGAAGAATTTCACCCCAATGGCACTTGAAGGTATGGCTCTTTTTTGTCCAGTATCTGAGAAAACTACACATGAAATCTGACTTATTTATATATTTTTTGTGTATATTTTTATTAAAATTTTGTGTCTATTTTTAGCTTCTGAAACCTCTGAATTACTCTGTGGACGATGAAGCGCAGGAAAACATTGAAAAGATCAAGACTTCTCTTGAGAAAATGAATCCATCTGATCAACAAATCCATCTGGACTCAATTGATTGACTCATTGAAGGCTCTGCGGCTCTAGTTGATATCAAATTGCCCAAAGGTGCTCAAACAACCCGTGGACAACCATCTGCAGCCTCCAAGAAGAAGAAACTCAAAACTGAACCTTGCGAACCATCTCAGTTTGAAAGAATCCAGCCAAAACGTATTGCCTCAGAGAAGAAGGATCAAGATTCCAAGAAAATGAAGGTTGAGCCCACCCGAAAACTTCCAGTCCGTTCAACCCAAAAATTCCTTCCCTTCTTGAAGCTCCCCAATATCTCAGACATTTCCCTCCCATGATTCACCAATACATTGAAAAAATCTTGGACATTGAAGCTGATGGACACTGTGTATAGGGGTGGACCACGGCGGGTACCCGGCCCTTCGGGACAAATTTTGTCCCGACCCGCGGGTTTCCCCAGCCTGCGGGTTTCTCAAAATTGGTCCCGGCCTGAAACCCGCCGGGTCGAGGTCGGGTTTTCGGGCCCCGGCCACACCTGGTTTGCTGGGGCCGAGCCATTGACCCTGACCCATATAAGATATCACTCCATACTGACCACGCATATGGACGATGCCCAATCCGCCGAATCCAAGGGGAAACCATTCCATGTAAGTTTCTTTCCTCCGTTGTATATTTTCTTTTTTTTTTTTATTCCTCTCATGTTTCATCTTATCCCCAGGTCAACAAGCAACAAGCATGTCACCTCGCCAAATCCCACTCAAAGGCCGAATCAAGCGACCGCGGATATATCTGCAGAGACGGTGTCGAGTGGCCTCTCTGAGAACCCTTCCGATTCCGCCATGTCTACCCCTACCCAAGGCCCCAAACCAGCTGGGTTTGGGACCACTTCGAGCCCGCCAAAGACTCCGAGAAGGTCATATGCACAGTCACTCTCAAGAACGGCAAGCTTTGTAAGACGGAGCTAAAGCGAGCCAAGGACCGCAGTACTAAATCAATGATCGACCACCTCCTTCGAATCCACCGAATTATTGATCCCAAAAAAAGGACCCCAACCAAGCCTGTATCACCAATATCTTTAAGCGTCAACGGGTCACTAATGAAGTGAGGGTCTATTTATTACATTTTTTAGACAAATATAATCTTCTGACACCTCTCTTTTGATCACAGCCAACGCTCACTACCAACTCCCTCAGGAAAATCATTGCTTACTTCATTTCTGACGGCGATCTACCTTTTTCGATTGTCGAGCGCAAATCATTCCTTGATTTAGTTCGGGCGCTAAATCCTCGAGCCCTCCAGATGATGGTGAAGCGTAAGGGTATGGCTATTGAAGTCAGTGAGCTTTTTCTTGCCCACCAAAAGTTGCTCGCCCAAAAACTCCAGTCGATTGCCAAGCTTTCGGTCACCCTCGACGCGTGGACATCACCTAATGGATCTGCCTTCCTTGGAGTCACAATCCATGGGATTACCTCCAAATGGAAACTGATTGATGTTGTCATTGGGATGCCTCCAATATCCAGTAAGTCTTCTTTTTTTTTTTCTTGTGTCTGTCTCCAATCTGATTGTGGTTTTTTTTTGTTGATTGATCCATCATGAAAGGTCAACATACAGGCAGCAATCTGGCAACCATCTTGATGAACCTCTTGAAGGAATACAACATTACCACCTCTCTCCACACGATCACTGCGGATAACGCCTCAAACAACACGACCCTCGCTCAAGCGGTTGAAGACAACCCAAACTTTGAATTTCAAGCCAACACCCACCTGCTGGGGTGTATGGAACATATTATAAACCTTGCTTCCCGGACGGCCTCTCAGTTTTTGGGTCATTAACGAATACGAACACTTCCGACGATGATATCTCTGCCTCCAATCCTCTGGCTATCAACAACTTGGTTGACACACCAGATGGAGCAGAGGTCAACCTCAAAACCGTCGTCGCACGTATACATGGCCTTGTGACCAATGTAAGGAGCTCACCTCAACGCTGCAAGAGCTTCCAGAGCTGCATCAATCTAGCTCAAGGATCAACCAACAATCGCGGCAATGATCCAGATACAGACGATCAAGCTTGCAAATCCTACCCTGCGTCCAAGAGCCTCGTCCTCGATGTAAAGACAAGGTGGAATTCCACCTATCTGATGCTTGAGCGTGCTCTCAACCTTCAAGAAGCATGCAATCTATATTGTAGTCGCGCTGAAGTCCATCAGTTTCGAATCTCTCCCCTGGAATGGGAGAAAGTTAAACAAATGGTCTCCTTCCTTCAACCACTGAACGATGTCACAAACTTTCTCTGCGACACCAACTATCCAACCATCAACATTGCCCTCCCAATGTATATATCCTTAATTAAGGATATAATTTCCGTTCGATCTCAGTATGATGCTCAACAACTGCTCTCTCCGGCCGAAAAAATGGTCATCAAGCTTAAAAAGTATCTTGTATTTGCACTGAAGAAACCAGCACCAATCTGTGCCATGATTCTCGACCCTCGCATCAAGATGGCCTACTTTCAGAAGAACTATTGGCTGCTCAACACTGAGCTAAATTTAAACATGACTCCTGATTCTGTTTTGACGATGTTCCGTGAAGAGGCCCAAAAATACAGCAAGAACAATTTTGAAGTGTCTGGTCCGCAGAAAACCACCAAACATTCTCGAATTCAGCTGGACATTTTCGGTGGCCAACGTCCAAATAGGACAATCGAAACCGAGATTGAACAATATCTGACCGAGAGCTTGCAGGAAGAAGACGTCGACATCCTCCAGTACTGGTCGGGCCGATCAGCAATGTATGCATCGCTTTCCTCAATGGCACAATCGTTCCTATCGATCCCGGCCACCAGCGCCCAACTGAGCGGGTTTTCTCGAAATCGAAGGTGATAGTGGGGCCTCAAAGAGCATCGCTGGATGCTGAATCCATTGAGAAACTAATGTGTGTCAAGGAGTGGTATCGTTTTTTTGGCACCTTGGTGGCTGAAGACGAAGCCGAGGAAATTCAGTAGTTTATACCTCTCTTTTTATTTTTATTTATTTCTAAAATGATGTTTTTTCTACAAAAAAAAAAGAAAAAGAAAGAAAGACAACAATAAAAAGATGAAAAAAAAAACATTAAAAATAAAAATACAAAAAAAATTGGTTGTATTTATCCATATGTCTGCAATCCAATCCATGACCACTTTGGTCGGGTTTCTCGACGGTTTCAGATTTTGCCCAAAGTACGACCCGACCAAAACCCGAGCCCAACCCGGCAGTGAAATCACGGAACGGAGAACACCCTCGGCGAGGGATCCCCGCGGGGAAACCCGACCCTCAGCGGTTCGTGGGCCACCCCTATATCCATATGTCTGCAATCCAATCCATGCCCACTTTGGTCGGGTTTCTTGACGGGTTTCAGATTTTGCCCGAAGTACGACCCGACCAAACCCGAGCCCAACCCGGCAGTGAAATCACGGAACGGAGAACGCCCTCGGCGAGGGATCCCCGCAGGGAAACCCGACCCTCGGCGGTTCGTGGGCCACCCCTAACTGTGTATTCCGAGTCATTTCCTGGGCTTTGGGAAGTGGACAAGATGCTTTCATGGATGTGCAGAAAGAAATCTACAGAGATCTTACAGGACAATCAAAATTCTACTTGGATCAAGGCTTCCTGGATGAAATCGACAGAGTGGCTCGGAGAATACGATTTGAAGATTCGGGACCTTGTGATATTGATCACTGGATGAGTATGCCAATGACGGGACACCTTATGGCTGAGGTTTACGATAGGCCAGTCTTTTACTATGGTAGATCTTGGAGTCAAACGTTCTTCCCATCAACCACCCCCCCCAACAACAATCCACCAATATTCATAGGACTCACGGAAAGCCGGCATTTTGTGGTATTGAAGATGAAGGATGAGGATTTATTCCCTGCAGATCAATTGGAGAAGAACTGGGAAGAGATTGCTACTCCACAGGCAATGGAGTGGAAAAATAAGTATGCAATGTGTTTTGAGTTGACTCAGAGGATTAAATTGGAGACTGGTTTTGATAAATGTACTTTTTAGTTGTTTTTATCTATTATCTTCTTTTTTTTTTTCCTTTCCTCCTATTTATTTATTTTCTTGATTTTCTTCAAAAAAAAAAAAATCATTTTTTTATTGATTTTATTTTGTTTAAAATGATCAGAATTTTGATTTGAACATTTTATATGTTTGAATTAAAGAATTAAGATATTTCATGTTGTGTAACTCCACCTCACCCAATCTTTACTCTTTATGCCCCTTGGGGCTTGCGTCTCTGTTATTCTTGCAGAGTTTATCTATTTTTACATTTTCATGTTTTCTAAAATAATTGTTTGATTTTTTCCTTTAAAATGGTGTAATTGTTGTGTTGATATCTCATGAATTGTAAAAGTTATGGCCTTTTTGTATTTCTCCAAAAAAATAAAATTGGGTCCGCGACCCTCTCTCACGCTTGAGAATTTGTTGCGCGGCCCACCCCTGGCCCCCTTTAGGGGATTCGACCCGCGACCCTCTCTGGCGACGCGGAATTAGTTCCGCGACCCCTTTTGACAGCGGGCCGACGTTGGGGGGGGGGTCGCGGAATGAAAATGAGGGGTCGCGTGTTGAACCCCCTTAATTTCTAATGAGAAGATTAAGACACAGCACTTTCCAGGATTCCCTTTGAGGGTGCATAAGCTGATTTATTTGTGACAAAGAGTGAGGCTGTGGGTGAACATCCCTGGAGTGCATGGAAAAAGTTAATCAAAGCAAAATCTGGTACTCTATAGAGTATGGCAAACAGCCAAAAGAGGGTTCATAATGAATCATTATGCTTTGTTACAGTATTAAAAATTAATTTTTAAACTTGATTCCACACAGAATAATAAATTTTTGAAAAACTTCAAGCAGTGTACCTAGTGAAGGGACTCACCAACATTCATTTGATTCAAAATTTTGGGATGTTGGCTTTATGATTTTATGTAAACTGTGGTTCAAAATAAATTTTGCATACCACAAGTACTCCAATGATACTGCTTCCTCCTAGGCCAGAAAAAGAGCATTCATTGATCCTCAATGATTTAATCAATTAATAAATTCTGATTTTTCTCTTAATCCATTGGTACTGTAATGACTCTTAAATGTACATCTCAATTCTTTTTTCATCAAAATATTTACCCTCAATTCCACTATCTTCAACTTTGCATAAACTCCTCAAATAATCAATTATCAAATGGATCCAAGTTGAATGTAAACTTTTATTTGGACAAAACTGCTAAATATCTCATGAAATACCAATCTGTGAACTTTATTCATCAAGATTTGACTTGATCAATCACTGTTTCTCAACTCACCATTATAGGCTTACTAATTAATGAAAACTTTTATTGATGTTTGTTAAATTAATCATTTTAATTCATTTTTATTATCTTATTTTTGTTCTCCAAATTAGGTTGTCTTGCTTTTGCTTTTTTTACTCTCAAGGTTGATTTATATTGTTCTTCAAAATTAAAATCTTCTAATCTTAACAGTCTTTGTTTGATAAATCTTACTTTCTTCTTAAGTTATGTCTTCATTTCTTCTCTTACTCAATTGTATCTAATTTCTCACTTTTATTTGTCTGACACCAGGGCTCTGTCTGTGGCAGTAATTGCATGCAAGTGCTTTCATATCACTTTCTTGAGTAACCCATTGGGGAATTCTGGGATTTTGTTATGAAGTACATTGCAAGTCAGGTTGAACTCAGGATGAAGTTGGTTGTAACTTGTGTTGATGTCAAGCTCAACAATCAACCCAATTTGTTGCCCAAGTCAAGCTTTTATCATCCTTAAATTATGAAGAGCTTAGATCTGGAAAGAAATATCCCCAGGATTCATTGAATTCCAGGCAGATCTACTGGATCTGTAAGATTCCCCAATCAAATGGAGATTTATGAAGTTCTTGAACATATAGACACTATGGTAAAATATTAAAAATTCCTCAATTCCCTGATCACATTCCACAATTTTCACTCCACCACACAACTCAGCTCAAAACCACCAGATTTACTACATTGAATCTTGGATTTGATGAATCAGGACTTGGCCAAGACCAAGTCAATTGGTAATGCACCCAAAAACAAACACGTGAAGCATCACTTTCAGCTTGGGGTGGACATTCAGTCTTGTCTTCAAAGACCTTCTACAAAACTAACAAGCACATGGGTGACTTACACAAAAAATATACTGATGTTTCCCATGAAATTTTGAGGTTCATGATCTCAACAATGCAAAACATCAGCAGCATCAATTTTCCAGGAATAAGACAAGTCCAACAACTTGGGCTTGGAGATAGAATTGACTTAAATTCACAATTCATATAGCTGGATTCTTCAATCATGGACCACCCTAAAGGCAATGCCAATATTGATTCTGGATGGTCAGTCTTAATGAAAACCCACCTATCATTCATTGAAAATCTAAGATTAAACAATACTCCTGTGAATCTGGCCAATAATTTGATAGTTCAGGCAACACACAGGGGTCTTACCTGGATCCCACTATCATAGAACAAAGCTATCAAGATTCTCACAGTTACCCCTCTTCATGAAAACTTTATCTCCCTTTCTGGGATGTGTGATCATGTCCTCACATCTGTCTTCATCTAGCTGGTGGCTGCAACATTTACTCCTCAAGTTATGTTTTCATATTGGCTAATGCATATTTAAATATCATTATCATTCAAATTTCCTGCCATAAAAACATGCAGCTCATCCTTATTCCTTGCCTGGGAAGATCTCATCACTCAAACCCCTCTTTCCCTTCATGAACATTAAGAAAACCTAAACCAGCCTCATCCCACATTGCTAACTGGAATTCTCACCACAGTTTCTTGTCCCCTCCCCAAAACCTGCATTAAATCAACCTTGCTGGAACCATAAAATTTGGATTGTTTTGATTCCACCTTGATGTTATTGCTTCTCTCCTGGTATTCAATCAATCAATAAGTCTAAAATTATTATTAGAATTAACTGTTGGATTGCTGAAAATAGGACCAAACTAAAAAGAAAGAAATCAACAACTGGGCAACAAAAGAACAAGAGAAAAAGATTCATCCCACAGGATTTTCAAACAGTATTTGGAAATTGAAGACTAGAGAAGTAGGCGATCAGAAGAGAGATATGAAGGCAGTCTGAAGAGAAAAGGAAGACAACATGAATTCAGAAGTTTAAAGATCAATCAAAGGAAGAGAAATGAATAAAAAGAAAAAGAAAATAAAGATGAGAAAAAACATCACAAGAAAAGATATCAGTGAACTGATGATGGAAGATGATTGAAGATTGAGTTGAGAAGGATGATTGACCAGAGTTGCTTGAGTTCAAAGGGAAAGAGATATTAGTAACGTAATTGATTGTTTGAGGTTGCACAATGATTGAGTGTTACTTTACTGGTGTCCTTCTTTTATCAGACAGCCCAAATTCTGAGTGAGTTGAGCGAGTCGATTGAGTCAAGCAAATCTGTTAAGTCAATTTTATGAGGATGGATGAGGAGGATGAAGAAGATTTCCTGAGAGCAATGAGTTCTGACTGAGTTCTCATAACCGTTACAAGAATGAAACCCTAAGCAATTATTTCTGACAACTGCGGCAAATCTGGTTGGAAATTGAATCAAGCATTTCACGGAACTAGAGAAATCTCAACAATTATTTCTCACCAAAATTTCAAGAACCCCTTAAATTGGATAGACTCTAGTTATGTAGATTTTTTTCACATGTATCCTATCTTCACTTGAATGTACTGATAAATTTCTTTTCTTCAATTTCAATGCTTGCATAAACTGTCCCTCAGTATCTTCATTTCTCTTTCTCTCAATTGCTCAATAAATCCATTGTTTTCCCACTGTGATCATAATATCTAGTTACTGTATTTTTTCTCTGATGTCTTCTTATCTGAAATTTTCCACACACTAACTTCCATGAATTATTGTTTTTTATAGAATATAAACCCTCACAGCTTCAATTTGATTGATTTAAATTATACACTTGTTCTTTTCACACAAAGTATTTTTGTTTTCCCTCACTACATCAAACACAATCTCCTAACAGATAATATGCCTTACAGGCCTGCAACATTTCTGCTCAATCTGAAATTATCCCTGAGAAATCCTGATGGCTTTTACAACAAACATTCTTATGATGTTGATGTTGAAGCTCAGTGAGAATTCTTTTTCTTATTCTTCCTATTCTTCATTCCACTCTTTACCTCTAGTATATTGGAAGAGGGTTTAATGCTGTTGGCCTGAGCATCCATTCAGGCTTGGTTGACCCTCCCATGATAAGCCAAGATTTCTGTTGTAATTCAAATCTGTTCATATTCAGACTGCCACCCAATTTATTATGTTGAAGGCTTGTCCCTGCTAGCATGTCAATATTTGCATATGCATATGAGAATTTATCACAGGACATACAAGCATATCTTTGGTAACAGTCCAGTAAAATGTTGAGGTGTATACTACTGTGCTACCATGATGTATCACAAAACTATTGGGTTTAACCATCCCTGTTGTGCCCAAAAACCTTTGGCAGTCACAAGCTTCCTTAGATTAGTTGGTAAGGGCAGCACTTTAGTAAGTCTCTCACACTGCATGCAAAACAGTGTTTATTATGAATAATTCTCACCTGGGTGTTTTACCTGGTGTGGTTTGTATGTGGTGCATAACCCACACAACAGATTACTCTGCAGCTCATTTCAAATCATCTGAATTTTAAAAAGTTGAGCATGCAAGAAGAACTGAGCTGATACATACCTGTATGAATGAGTTGATCCAGTTGAAAAGTTTGATCTTTCACTGATTGTAGGTGGGTGGAGGAGAGGAACCTCAGAGGTTAAAGATTGTGTGCTCACAGACCAAACAAAGCAGGCATATAACTTCCCAGGAATTCAAGACCATAAAAAAATTGGCTCAAAACTTAAAATCAAGGCAACTTACGCATTCATTGTATGGAATTGCTTGTGACTTAAGGATGAGGATGTTGATAAATCTGATGAAAGTGATAAACAAGTCGAGAAAAATGAGGCTGATGAAGTACATAAGGTTAGATAAACTTTTAAAAATACAAGGAACTGGGGTAGAAAACAGAAACCAAACAATTTCTCTTTCTTGATCTAGAGTGAGGAGGGCCAAGGAAACCAACAAGAAGGTCAACCTACTGGAGGAAAAAATAAATGGGGGCAATCTGGAAACAATAAAAACTCCCCTGCCCTATGTAAGCCCCCTACGCAGCTCACCAAAACTTCAATCTTAGATTACATAATCACCATTATTTAGATTCAGCTTTCCCGGACCCCTCCTAGTTCAGTAGAGACCTTAACCTTCTATTCTACTGAACTAGATGATCAAAGTAAAGACACTTCTCCACTTTTTCATTTCTCTCTTCTATTTCTAAATCATCTCCCTTCTTTTTCCCTTTCCTTTTCCCTTTATCATTGATTTTGTACTGAGAGACCTTAACATTCTATTCTACTGAACTAGAAATATAAACACAG
>SMGU01006017.1:0-11200 GCA_004348175.1 Puccinia novopanici
AGAGACTCAACAGTTGAGTCAGTGGGAAGCTACCCCTCGGGCTGTTCGCACAAGTGATCCTCTTGGGGGGGCGTTGGCGATACTCTCATGAGATATCGACATGTCGGGATTTGAGGGCGAGAATTCTCAAGTTGCAAACACCAGTGCCTGCAGGTTACACAAATCCATGGACTCATCTTTGTTGCAGCACCGAGTGAGTGGGTATCCCAGCATCATCAGCCCCCTTGCCGAATAGCGTTCTGGTCAAATGGATTCCTCTGCGACGGATGATGGTGGCTCAGTTGTTCTTCCGGGGCTCCTAGCAAAGCGTCAAGTCAAGCAAGCGGGCGACACTTGCTCAACAACTTGAATATATCTGGCACAAGCCCTTCGCCTCTTTCTTGAATGTTATTCTAATGTTCATTGCACAGCCAATTGATGGCATCTACAAATCAGGACCAAGCAGTCACAACAAAACGGCAAGCTTAACATCTGCGTTCAAATGACTAGTGCTCAGAAGTTGAGATCCTTTGTAGTCAATTAGAACTTGATGTCAAGCGATTTAATTCGCAGTTAAGGAACAACAGGAATGCCAGGAATATTGTGTGCTCAAACAAATAGCTCGACAGCAAGAACGCATTTCGCACGCAACATCAACAGAGGGCGTTTGATGAGAATCAAGCAAGGAGACAAGAGCGCCAGGCGGTTGTTGCAAGCTGGATTGCGCAAGGGAAGAGTGCACCAAGATCCAAATATTAGCGCTAGCCATGTTTGGATCCTGATGATGGGGCGACTCGCCTTATTTTTTATTTTCATTTCGATGTTTGGTGTTTCTGTTTTTCTCTCAATGAACTCCGTCTTCTCTTTTTCTCTTGATGAACTCCGTCAATGTCTCCATGAAAGGAATGTCAACATCCCCCCATATTTATCAAATAGGCATACATTTGCAAAAAATGAATTACTGAAAAGAATCCATTGCAAGCGCAAGCGCAGATAGATGTGAGAATAAATGGAAGATCCATTCTGGAGAGGAAAAAGGTTGATGTGAGGACAAAAAAGACATGTATTCAGGCCAAAAAAAAAAAAAAAAAACACATACAATGAAGAGAGAAGAAAATATTAAAAAAGGCATAGCATCACGGAAAAAAGGCGGGAAAACGTAGACGACAACAAACCAGTCAAAACTTATATTATGAAGCAGATTGTTGAAAGTGTTTGAGGCATTTTCCTTGACCAGACTTCGCATATTTTCCAAGGCAGGACATCTTCCGTGAGGTTCAATGTCATCAAATGTTACCTCCCCTTTGAGATACATTTCTTCCCAAGTGTCCAAAAGATTGCCAGCATGTTGGTGTAGTATCATACACAAGTACACCCATTTAATGTAGGGCAACATGTGTTCGCGTTGATAAAAATGCAGTTGCATCTCTTCGAGATGAAAATTGAGACTTCAAAACACTATTGTGTGTTCATTTTGTACTCGGGATTTAGCCAGTCAAAGTTGAATTCAGCATTGGACACCTGATAGGCTGCCGGCGCCGTGTACGCAGGTATGACAGTTTGGCTGAGCTGATACGCAGAATCAGCTATAAGGTATTGACCTGGAGTTGGATGGAAACCATTATGAGTTTCATCAATCTAATACCTCTCATATTCCATTCCCCCCCATCCAAAAAGTGGAGTACCTTCATCAAAACATTTTTTGGTTCAAGTGCCAAGCGCATCTTCTTGTACACAAGCTATCTGCACAAGAACCCTGCCACCCTGTTTATAAACACCGTGATGTTCTTATTGCAGTCGCAAATAACTTGAGCGTTCAGTGAATACCGTTTTTCTGATTGAAAACACTTCTCCATCATAGCCAGGTCGTTGAAAAATGGGGAAAGTGCTCCCATCTACAAAGCCCAACACCCCTCAAACCTTCTCATTTCATCACCTGAGCAATTTCTCCCTGGCATCTCCAGTCTGGCCACTTGAGATACGTTGGCCCAATGAAATAATGGCCTCGATTACACGGCGGGTCACCTTTACAAAAGTACCTTTCCCAACACTAAGATTTTGTGAGAATTGTCCAACCGATGTGCCATTCCCGCTAGACCCAAGTCGCTTGAGTGTTAGGGCAAGCTGGTGTGGGATTGGTAGTTGCAGTCAAATTCCCTTTGGCGCAAACACCTCGTGATTCTGAATTTCATTCAAGAAAAATAAAAATCCATCTTTGGAAGTACGCAGAGCTTTTTTGAAAACGTAGTTGGGCATATGGAAGACCTCTGCAAGATCATATTCTTCTCGAACAATTGGATTCGGATGGGGATTCAGATATTGGCTCCTGAGCAGCGCGTTGAGGATGTTGGAGATTTCGGCCAAATCACTGAATAACAACTTGTTCCAGATGTCTTTGCTTCCAATGGGTTTGCGGTGGGTTAGTTGAGCATCGAGGTCATCATTGAAGTTGATGACACCAGGGGACCATTCCCGGCACTTCCAGGGAAGTGCCATAAATCATGTTTTTCTAAAACATTTCAACAATTATTTGGAATGTTTACCTGAATAAAATCAGAAAAAAATCTGATGTATCTTGAAGGCATTGCTGAATTCATGTGTAAGTTAACTAGAAATCAATCTGAACTTTTGATTATGCTGAATTGTATTCAAATAAATCCCACCTATTTGAAAAAATATGGGAAGATCAAGTCAAATTTTTAAATAATAAATGAGACCAGATTCATCATTCTTAATTTCAAAAATTATGGGAACTAGATATTTTAAACACAAAATTCAACTACAAAGGTTGCTATCCACTTATTGACACTAAATCTATACACAGGCATCTTTCTGTTTGTCAAAGTACCCATGAAAACACTTAATATACAACTAAAACATCCTGGATCATTCTTAATTTCAAAAATTATGGGAACTAGATATTTTAATCACAAAATTAAACCAAAAAGGTTGCTATCCACTTATTGAAACTAAATCTTTGCACAGGCATCTTTCTTTTGTCAAAGTACCCATGAAAACACTTAATATACAAAACATCCTGTTACATGTCTGAATGAATATTTCCCACAAGTGGTCTAACAGTGATTATTCCTTTTGTTAATCTTTCCCTCCTATCCAGTTCCTGGAAACACTAAATAATTCCAGCTCAATCCAGCTTAAATTCTCCATAGGATCAGATAAACCCATAACAACCATTCCTGGTATAAAAGAGAAAACTAAAAATAATATCTGTTTTCATGTCACTCTTAAATATTTTTATTCCACTTTTTGTGAATTTTAAACATTTTTTATGATCCAAAGGAGAACCAAACCACACACAAAATTGCTCCACATCCCTACAACCTCACAAAATATTCCTTCCACCCTTTCTGCATATTTTTCAGTACATGAAACTTGGATTTTTCCACCCTTGGAATCATGTATGCTTCCAAACATACCCTATCCTACAGTTCCCTGAGATTTATTCAGTCATATTTTTACAAAATTAAAAGTTGGATATGAGAAATATAATGTGGGCTAAAATCACCAAATATTTTGGATATTATCCACAGAGTATAATACAGAAAAATTTAAATTTTGTAGAACTGCATCAATACACCCAGGATTTATTCTGCCCTTATACAAATGGATCATTTTTTGATGTTGGGTATTAAACAGAATTGATTCTCATAGTAACCCCAATTTATAAAACTAAATTTTTTCAAAGGAAAAATCTAATGATGAGCACATAATATTACTCTACTAGGACACAGAATTTCAGGATATTATCTGGTTTTACCAATAATATGAAAATCAATTGTTTTGGTTTCTAGATGTTGAGTAAAAAAGAAAAATCTTGCATGACATAAATATGACTGGACTCAAATAATTCCTGAGGAAAGTGTGATACCTAACTCTGTAAGAATAATTAAAAAATGATATGATGAGTGATTTTAAATGCCTTCAAAAAGATGATGAATAAAACTCAGTTCCAAATTTCACTTCTTCACCCTTTGTGATTCTTGAAAACATCTACACCTTCATTCCTCCACATCTGATGTACCCTGCAGTTGCACAACTTACTATACCATTTTAATTCCCTACTCCAACCTCCTTTTATTAATCATGTTGGGCAGCATTTCTTTGAAGAGGACGTAGTAAAATTCATGTTTGGATGTCTCCAACACATCAGTTCAGATATCTTGAGTGATTGACAAATTAAAGGATTGGAGAACTTCTGATTTCTGTTGCAATCTGTTCAATCACAATTTAGTCAGAAGCACTTCAGACCAATTTCCAAGCATCCATGAAGACCTAATCTTTTTGGTGACAAAATACCGTATGGTTTACCAGCTTAGAGGGTTCATATTCAATCTTGCCCAAATTGAAAATTTAATAGCACATGACTCCCAAAATTCAGAGCTTTGTATTAAAATATAATCGGGAATTACAACTCAAATGTATTCTAAAACATTGGCAAAGGCATTGATGAATTTAGAAAAGTGAATTTGTGAGGAAAATGATTGGAATATAAAATAAGATGCTCACATGACTTAGTGATTGCACTGGTATTTGTGAGGGATGATATTGTAAAAATGTGAAGAGGTGGAGAGAGAGGAGAAGAAAAACTGACATATGAATTTGTAAGACCATGGTTTATGGTCATCATCAAGGTCTTCAGTGATATACTATATAGCAGGACTAGAAATTTGACTTGTCTGAGGTCAAATATGGTCAACTGGGTGTAATTGGATTCAGCTGAGATCTAAGGTTCATAAAGCCCAGTGGACCCAATTGAAAGTCAGAAATATGGCATTTTAGGTCCCACTATACCAATAAGATGACTGTTGGTGTTCAAAATCACCTACCACACCAAAATCCACAATAGCAGAAAAATGAGGATGAATGAAAATAAAAATAAATAAATGCAAAAATAAATAAATAAATAAAAATAAAAATGGAAAGAAGCAAAAATGAAAAATAACAAATGTGACTCATACTAAAGACTGAAATATTTTTGAATCTATTTTCTTCATTCTAATAAATATTTTTTTGAGAAATGATTTTTGTTGCAACCTATACACTGGTGTTTGAGGTAATTAGTATTATTTAAATGTATACTGGAGGACTTCCCGTTGCCCAGATTGCTTAATCTGGAGCTTCTATTTCTAAATTCCAAACTTTGTTTGGTGATGAAAATTGACAAGAGTCAGGTTCCCACCACCAAACAAAGTTTGGAATTTAGATTTAGCCCGTCTAAATTAAGCATTCCAGACCAACAGGAAGTCCTCCACTATAATTGGATATCTTTATTTTTCTATAATTCTTTTTCTCTATTATATTTTTATGCTGTGTTGTAATGTATATGACACTTAGTGATCTGAAAGAAATTGACATGATAATGTTCAAGGATGTATCACCTTCAGTTCAGCATAAGTTGTAAAAGGATCCCATAAAACACACCAATCACTTCCAGAACACTTCCAATTCAATTCAAGTCATACATACAAGCCTGATACAAGCAATATCCAACACCCTTAAAACCTAACCTATGGAAACACCTCTGCGATGGCACATGCCAGGCAAGTTCCACAAATGGTCCCCTGGTGTGAGGTAAAGGAAAAAAAATCACGGATGAGTTTTTGTCGCTTGGAGAAACCACACATCTTGGTGGTAACAAGGAAAGGAAAGAAGCTGAGAGAGGGAAATAAGAAGGAAATGAGAAATGTGGGGAGAGGGGGGATAAAAAGTGTTAGCAACGTGAACAGGTCTGCGCATGGGTTGCTGACGTGTGTAAAAATCCTGCTGATGTATAACCTGAAAGGTGCTAAAATTAGCCAACATGAACCATGCTATTATCAAAAAATTTATTTCTTCATTAATTGGTCCTAAGTGGTTATTGGTGAATAACAAACATGTTTTCAAAAAGGTTGATTTTTGAAAGCCCATAAATTACATAATGGTAGATTTGGTCATATTTGATACCCCCTAATGAAGAAATTTATTTTTTCATAATTGACTGGTTTCTAATTGTGGATTTGTTATATTTGATACCCCCTAGTAACAGGGAAAAGCTTTCAGTTTTTCAGTTTTTCACCTGTTTTGATTTTCCTTCCACAGCATATTTGAATTGTTGTGATCTTGCTATTAGGAATTGATGAATCAGGGAATTTTGAGTTCAAAAAGATTCAAATTTATTCAGAACAACTGAATCTTCACTTGTACAATATTTCTGTTTGATGGAAGGGATTCAATTAACTTAAATAATGAATATCAGCACATTCAGGATCATCTCCCAACTATACATATATTCCAAAGAGTGAAAAATTAGCTCAACAGTTCCAAAGCATATGAAGAAAACCAAATTTCACACCCCTCTCCCCCCCCCAAAAAAAAACACTCTGCTTCTAGAATCTTTTGTTTTATTCCATTTTTTGTGCATTTTTTTCTCATTTTTTATTATGATCTGCTTTGAAAAAAAAAAGCCAAACCAAACCAAACCATCCAACACATACCCAAAAGCCCATAAAGATATGAATCCCACATTTCCGGCTGGTTTGAATCTGATTCACATATTGCTAGAAGGAGTGAGTCCCTTGCATTGTTCCCACTGACTGAGATTCTCATATCTCTGGGGAAAATACAGGTGCATGAAACCTGTCCTCTCCATTAAGAATCATGGAAAGTGAAAAAATTGACCAATGAAAAATGGGCGATGAATTTATAATTAATAATTAATAACAGACAATGTATTCCAAGTACCTCAGACTCACTCTGTGAGGCTCAAGTGCCACAGATGGGAGCTCTGTGTGTTGGAGCTAAAGTGCCAACAAGAGGATGCAGTGAACTGATAATGTCTGACTCTCACTTGGGGGACACAGCATAAGTATTCTAAATACATTGAGTCAAGTTGTGGTTGAGAAAGACTGACTAGGGGTATGAGTGAGAAAAAGGGTTTGATAACATCAAGAGGGACATGTTGGGCAAAGGAGATAGAGACAAGAGTGAGGAGAAAAAAGGACCAAACTTCCAACACTTCCAACAGAAAGTGAGGGCTTTCTGTACCACTTATGTTTTGGTACATGGCTTGGCTGTGCGCAACTTGAGCAGGACACCATATATATCCCTTCCATAAAGCCTGAACTTGGTTCAAGTCATGCTAGTTCATCTCAGTGGCACTAGTTGAAACTTGGTTGAGATGAACAGTGTAAATATACATCCAAGTGAGGAGCCTTGGAATGCTGTTAAATCAGTTAGTTTCAACCCATGACAGCTAGGTTGAGTTCAACTCATGATCTTAAATAGGACACACTCAACCAAGTTTGTTTTTCTGGCATTGTATGGGCCAGGAGATAGATGCCAGTCATACACATTTGGAGAATGGCTCTGGACATGGCCAGGTCCTGCAGCCATCAAAGACTGGTCTTTCCACACCACCATGATGTGCAAGCTTTTTTTTTTATTGGCCTTCCTTGAACCAGAATTTTTTTTTGTCAGGATCACAAGACCGTGAACAACTTTTACATCTGGCCAAGGAGCATATTGGTGAGAACTGCCTATTTTTTTTTTTTTTTTTTTTTTGAGTTTGTGCATGTTTTACAATGCTAATGGTCCTTGGCCTCTAATTTTCTTTTCATCACCATTGCCCAAAACAAGAAGAGAACAAGTGCCAATCTTTAATTCCCCAGTCCCATAAAAATAAAAAAAAAAAAAGCCCAAAGGTGACTGTTAGTGAGTCATGATAAACATATGATCACCAGGAGAGAAAGAGAAATATATGTCAGAACCAACAAACTCGTCTTTTTTTTTTCTTGTTTTCTTGAAGACTCTTCGTTCAGAATAAACACCAAGACAGGGAGGAAATAATGTAGAAGTGGAAATAATAAAACGGGGACATACAAAAAAAAAAAGAAGAAGAGAAGGCATAGATACAACGCGAGAGACGTGAAAAAAGTGTGTATATATGTGAGTCGGATTGGAGTGAGAATAGCAGAAGGGTACCGTGAATGATGATGAAATGGATGACTGAATAAGCGAAAGTAATAGGAATGGGAGAAGAAGAACGACGTTGTTGAATAAAAACAAAGCAAGGATAAAGATAAAGATAAGAACAAGGGTACAGAGCGTGAGAAGACAGGGGGAGGTCAATCCTGATGGTCACGAGTCAGGAGACGATGGTCCAAGGAAGCGCGGAGCATTTTTTCCTCGATTTCGACGGGGTTCAGGACCTTAGTTTTGAGGTGATGATTAGCGAACGAGGGATGGCCGGGAAAAGCAGCGGCAGGAGAGGCGAGGGGCGGGGGATGGGGAGGGGGTTGTGGGGAGATGGAAGGGGAGTGGTGTATGGCGCGGTTGGCGGAGAGGATGAGGGTGTCGATAGCTTTGACCAGTTCTGCAAACTGCGCGTCCTGCGCCATCAGCTGCTCCATCCCGAGTTTCCCTCTTCCTGTTCCACATCTTTGGCTGATAACGGGTGGTGCTCTCCGACGGGCAGGGTCGAGGCCGCGCTGGTGCCGCTCTCCTCCGAGCCTTCGCTCGGCTCGCTCATCCCCATCAGCCGGCCCTTCAGTGTGCGAATCTCGTTCTGCTGTTTTACTTTCGTCCGTTCAAGTGCGCCATTGATGGCTAGTAGTGAGGCATTGCTAATTTCCAAGTCGAGAATCTTTTGAATCGGGTCCCAATTCGAGAGGAAAAAGAAGAACAAGTTGTTAGCAGTGATTGGATTTTTCTTTGGGTGAGGTATACTACTCACCTTGCGGTTAATCCGTGCCGAGTCGTGAAATTCGGTCGGTGGGTTGGGTGTGGTTGAGGTGGATGGTGTGAGGTGTTTAGGTTGCAGGTTAGGGAGGTGGATATCGGGAAGAGGGGAATGGTGTTTGGGAGTGAGTTGGTGAGCACGAGGATGGTTTGTATCGTTTTGGTGTGGATTTTGGGTTTGATGCTGGTTATTTGGGTATTGATGTTGTATGGAGGTAGTTGTTGATTCTGAGATGGAGGAAGATGAGCAGCATGATGAGGATGAGATAGATTGCTGACGGAGTAACGTCTGAGATGTTAATTTATTGGTAGGGAGGCTTGGTTTTAGTTTTGCTTGCAGTGTTCTTATTGGCTGTAATGTTTTGGCTGCTGAAGGTGCTTTGGCTGTTGTTGTTGTTGTTACTATTGATGGTTTGTTAGTTGTCCTGTTGACTGATAGTTGTGCTCTGACTTTGATCGGTTTCTTGTGTTGTTGGTTCATTTTTATTTTGTTTTTTCTAAAATTTATGATTTGAATTTTCAAGTGCACAGTTATCTACAGTGGACACCCCCGTTCCCGCGATCCATTCCCCGTCGGAACACCCCGGGCTGCTCCATATATACAATGTATGCGCCCTCGGGGGATTTGGGATGTGAAACAGCCAAGATGGTTTGGCGTGTTTTCCTGTTGACCGCTTTCATCAGAACATTCTCCCTCTTCCTCTTACTCACCATCAACATCAATCCATTCGACCACTCAGCCCAAATCAAACATCAACACCATCACCAACTCAACCGATGGGACACCCTGCACTTCATCAACCCTTCAAACTCAGAACAGGACTGGGCTTTCGCACCCGGAATCACCACCCTACTCAGGCTAACAAACAAGTCTATCATCATCACATCAATCATATCAACCATCGCTAGCATACTCTCAACCGTCATCCTATTCCTGTAAGCTCACATTCAGAACCAAGAAAAAAAAAAAGATGAAGTGAAACTGATCCTTCTTCTCTACAGTCTCACCTTCAATCTCTCAAACTCGATCAGTTACTCAACACTCGTCAGTCTGCTACATGCATTCTCACCCTCGCCCAGCACACAGGTCGTACCATACACGGAGCCATTCTACGCACTATTCTCATTTGCTGCTATTTACCTGCAAACCCAACAACATGCCAAAAATCTTACTTGCGCAAGATATCCAGTGCAATGCTCATGGCACTCGCAACTTCTTTCAGGCCCATCGGCATCATCCAAGCCGTACAATGGCTCCCCGACTGGTACCACCAACTAGAAAAACTTGTCCTCAAATCCCCCTCAAAAAGAACCATCACCCTGTCTGCCTTCATGGCGCACTCCTTCCAGACTCTTATACTTGGTCTGATCACGTGTAGTCCATTCCTTTACCACCAATGGACCGGCTACCAACACTTCTGTCTCAAACCTCTCCAAAACGGAGACCTTCTATCCCTTAGGCCATGGTGTTCAAATCGAATCCCCAGTATCTACGGCTTCGTCCAATCCCACTACTGGTGAGACCTTTTCCGCTTCCGGGTCGCAAAAATCAAGAAATCTTCTTTTGACTCGTCCAGTATGCAGGAATAACGGATTCTTGAAGTACTGGACTTGGAACCAAGCCCCTCTCTTCTTACTTTCGCTGCCGGTATACATGGCCTCATTCGGGGGATCTGGACCTACTATCATTCCCGGTTCACATCCGATGATACACCAAGCAGTCAGAGTCGGGAGGGAGGGGTAAGAGCCGGCCGTTCCTGGACCGACGCCTAGCGATACATGTGCACATCCAACTAGTGATCACGGTCATCCTACTATTCTTTTCGCACGTGCAAATCATACTGCGACAAGCCGCTACTTTGCCCGCGCTCTGGTGGGGCCTTGCCGACGGCATCCAGCGTCACTGGCACCACCACCACCACACCACCACCGCTCCTCATCCTTCCTGCTCCCGCGTCGGCTACTGGGCCTACTGGTTCCCGTGGATCGTCCTCTGGGCTCCCCTCAGCTTGCTCCTCTGGGCCGGCTTCTATCCTCCCGCCTAGCCCACCCGCCCGCCTTCTTTTCTCTTTGTCTTTGTTGATGTACAACCCCGCATCTCTCTGGTTCTCACCAGTTGATCAAGAAGGCAAGCTAGGCTATCCTATGCGCAGTCAGGGAGCAAATCTTCCATTTCATTCTCAATTCTCTACACTATAGATTCTAACCAAAACCCAGCGGGCAGAAATTGTGATATTGATGATGAGCAGATACTTTTGGCTTAGGGATCTGAATTGATTTTTTTTTTTTGCATATGTACTGGTTTAATTGAGGAAGGTTGAACTCTTTCTATTTTTTAATATTATTTGACATGGCGGTGGTTGTGCTGTTGATTAAAATAGAAAAAAAGTTGCTGACTAAACTTATGACATTTGAGGGGCCAGGAATACAGATATTAGGATGGTTCACATAGGCTGCAAATCAGCAAAAAGTGCATAACCTATAA
>SMGU01006026.1:0-17916 GCA_004348175.1 Puccinia novopanici
TTTTTTTTAAAAAAATATGTGAAAATACGAAAAAACCCATTTCTGCCCAGTTTTTGCCATTTTTGACCAAATTTTGCATATATATATATATATACATATATATATATATATATACATATACATATATATATATATATATATTTAGGGTTAGGTTAGGTTTAGGGTTAGGTTTAGGTTTAGGGTTAGGTTTAGGTTTAGGTTTAGGGTTTAGGGTTAGGTTTATTATGTACTGGGAGATCTGAGGTCATTTCAGGACTCCCAGAGATTTTATTAATGCTGAAAAGTGTATGGTTTAGCTGTTATTAGAATGTGTGCTGAGGTATGCTATAGTATACCACTTTGAGTTGGCCACAGCTGTGGTTCACATAGGCTAATTTTAGCTCTCCTGACATGATGTGTCAGCAAGCTTTAGCCCTACTGTCAGCAAGCCATAAGCAGCCCAGTTCATGTAGCCTGTGCAATTTTATCCCCAATGATGGGTCAGCCAGTGGCAAGAACACTGTACAAAGCTGCAGGGATGGTTTTTAGACAATCCAGGGTATTGTTCATAATAATATCAAGGACTGAATGCAATTTCTAGAGGACTTGGAGGGCTGGGGGACAATCCCAGAGGGATCAGGTGCTTAAATATTCTCACATGTGCATCTGAAGCACTTTTGGGATGCCTTGGGAGAACTCTGAGGTGCACTAAGACCAGAGTTCTCAAGTTATAATGCAATAATGCAGTGCAATGAAACAATCAGGCAGTGTTATGATGCAATCAGGCAGTTCTATGATGTCATTTAATTCAAGTGGCTATGCTTTAAACAAATTGACATTAATTAGATTTAATTTATTAGCCTGTTTCACATTGGGAACTTCAACACCATTTTCAACCCACATATCATAAAACTTTGAGTTTTTTTTCAAGTGATCAGATTGGTCCAAAACAGCTGAATCTGATGACCAAAATTTTTTTATTAGAATTTTATGTTTAAACGTGTTAAAAGCTGTATTAAAGGTGCCAATGTGAACTAGGCTATTGATCACATCATGGGATTGTAGTATGGCTTAACTCAATGTTAATTCCTTCCTTACAGCACTCTCAGGTAGCTATGGATACTATAATAATCCCAGGATTTTTTATACTTTCAATTGTTTAGTTATAACAACTCTATATATATTTATGTGCATATTTTTAATGCATATTTTATGTGTTCAGTTATTCTTATATTATTGGAGGACTTCCCATCACCCAGATTACTTTTGTCTGGAGCTTCTATTTCTAAATCTCAAACTTTGTTTGGTTATGAAAAGTGATGTCCATCAGGTTCCCACCACCAAACAAAGTTTGGAATTTAGGTTTAGCCGGTCTAGATTAAGCAATCCAGACTGATGGGAAGTCCTCCATTGTCAGACCTATCCTCTAGAGTGGATAGATAGACAAGATAAAAGAGAATAAAGATATTTAAATTTCCTATTTATTCACAAAAAGGAGACTTCTACCTTTCACAGGGAAGTATCAGAGCCACACCTTGTATCAGAGGGGCCTAGTGTGTTCTAAACGCTGAAGGATTCAGGAGAGAATAGATGATAGATAAGATTTGAGAAGAGTAGAGAGTATACTCACGAATAGTAAGGTTGAGGTTGTTTTGAGTTAGAGTTATGGGTTTATATAAAGGCCCCAATTGTCTTTCAATGACAATGTTGGCGGGCTTGTTAACTCTGCTTTTCCTTTTCCAAGGAGAAAGCTTATATACTGTGCCTATCACTCATCTTTCTAGTGACTTTCACTAATAATTATTCTATCTGCGTGTATAATTATCTTTTACTTTCTACTCTTTGCGCTGTCGTGACTAGCAAGGGGTTGACATTGAAGGATTAACAATTGATTGCTGAAACTAGAACCAGAACACACTGATAGACACAAAGAGTGTAAGACGACAAGCTGAGAAAGAGCAGATGAGAGAGAAAGAAAGGGGAAGGACACTGATAGAGAAAGGACAAGAGATTAATGACAGCACATGAAGAGAGGCCCGAGGAAGGTTGTTTTCTTTTCTCACCAAGTTGATGAGGAATCACCGCTGTTGTGTCGAGTAGAAGAGCAGAGCAGAGGGAAGCTTATTGAAGCAGAGAGCTGAGATGAGTCGGAGTTGGAATGACGCCAATTGGTGAGGTCGAAATGAGCTGACAGAAGATAGACTGAGTTTGACCTGAGGTATCAAGATGGTGTCTGAGTCTTCATTATTTAACTGAGAGAGGGATAGGGTTGAGTTGTGGTTCTGATTTTTTTATTGCGGCTGAGTTGTGGTTGTCAAGTCAATGGGCAATGCGGACTAGCCAACAGCAAGAATTCCAACACCCCCCTCAAGTTGGTGTGAAAAGAACTAGAAAACATCGTTCTTGAAGCCGTTTGAGAGATTTGGAGTTGCTTGGTTTAGTGAGAGCATTGGAAACCATGCTTTCTGAAGGAATGAGCTTGACATTAATCTGATTTGATTCTTTGAGTTCACGCAGCCACTTCATCTTGATGTCAAGATGTTTAGTCTTGGAGTTGGAGCCGAAGTTCTTGATCTTTTCAATAAGACCTTGATTGTCTACATTGAATTCTGTTGGATTGAGCTTTTCCTTCCAGAGTTCCTTGACCAGGTAGGTGACCCACCGACTTTCTTGAACACCATCTGACAAGGCATTTAGCTCCGCTTTGGTTGAGGACAATGCAATATTTTTTTGTTTTTTACTGTTCCAAGCGACAGGGCAGGATTTCCAGAAACAGATTGACCCGCTCCGTGAAAGTCGAGTCTCAAGATCATCAGCCCATGTGGCATCGGTGTAGTATTTGATACTGTTGGAGTGATCGGAAGAGTCAGGTCGAAGGGTGAGTTTGAGGTCGATTGTTCCTTTGAGGTACTTCCAGCAGTGAAGGACCTGCTTCCAATGATTGATTCCTGGATCGTTGTTGAAGCTTGATAGTATGGAGACAGCCGGAGCGAGGTCAGGTCTTGTTCGACAAGCTAGAAAGTTCAGCAGACCGGTATGACTTCGATAGTTGATATTCAGATCCTTGAAGGCCTTCTTTTCTTGTTCGGTAGCCTTCATGAGCTGAATTCCAGGAGACAGCGGAGTCAACACTGAGCGAGAGTCTTCCAGACCCAACAACTCCAAACCTTTTTGAATGAGTTTGGGCTGAGAGAGAGATATTGAGTTGCTGTCCTGACACAACTCCATACCCAGAAGAGTATCAGGCTCGTGGGCGGTGGAATTGGGAAACCGAAGGAGAAATAGTTCTTCAAAAACCTCCACCTTGCCAGCAACAATCAGATCATCAACATGGAAGAAGATAAAGGAGTCGCCGTCTTGATGGATGAACAAACAGGGGTCAGACGTGGACTGAACAAAGTTGATGTCCTTGAACCATGCAGTAAGGGTTTCGAACCAGTTCGCTGGCGCCTGCTTGAGGCCATAAAGAGATTTCTTCAGTCGAAGGTAGGGAGATTTTCTTTTTGATCCCTCTGGTGTCTTAATGTACAAGGTCTCTTTGAGGGGAGCGTACAGGAATGCACTCTTTACATCGAACTGACGGAGAGGAAGTTTCTTGTCGATTGCAAATGCAAGCAGAACAAGCAGAGTGGTGAACTTGCCTGTAGGAGCAAATGTCTCATTGTAGTCGATGCCGGGAAGTTGAAGGAATCCTTGTATGCAGAGACGAGCCTTTTTCTTTTCAGCAGCTGATAAAGTAGCAGGTTTGGTTCGAAAGACCCAGGTGGTCTTCAGATGCGAGGGTGGTTCTTCATTCATATCGTCCCAAACATTATGATCTTCAATGTTATCGAGCTCTTCGTCTGCTGCCTTCATCCATTTGTCCTTGTCATTTGAGCTTGCTGCCTTCTTGAAGGAAGTAGGATCTCCAGTCAGATGACTGTATTTCACTGGCTTGATTCTTGCGGTACGCTCCCTGAGAACACGACCAGAGGCAGAAGGGACTAGAAGCTCAGCAATCTCATCATCGCTTGCCTCCGAGATTACAGACATCACTTCAAGCTGATCAGGATTTGAGATTTCAACAGGTTCTTTTTTAACTTCAATCAGGTCTTCATCGATGGGTACTTCAACATCTTCCTTATCATTCATCGGAGGAATTGATTCATAGATCTTCTCATTGACAATTTCGAAGCATTCATTGTCATCCAAGAGAGAATGCCTTTCAGGCTTGAAGTCCAGAAATTGGAGACTTTTAGTGTCAACAATACTTCCATCTTCGGCCAGAATTTGATACGAAAGGAGTTCTTCGTTATAGCCAATGAGTCGTCCTTTGCAACCTTTAGGGTAGATTTTTGATCCTGTCTTTTTAGGTTGGATGAGGAAGGAGACCGGATTACCAATGGGGCGAAAGAAATCAATTGGAATGGATTGTCCCTTGAAGAGTTGATAGGGAGATTTGGAGGAACGGTGCGGCGGAATCTGATTCAAAGTCAAAGTACTGACTTTCACAACATCAGACCAGTACTTCTTGTTGAGTTTTGAGTCGGTCAAGATGGTTCTTAATGATTCAATGATAGTTCGGTTGTGACGTTCAGCCAATCTGTTCTGCTGAGGTGTATAGGGATCTGATGTTCTGCTCTTAATCAAGTGCTCTTTGCAATAAGCTTCCATTGCAGAGTTGATGAATTCTCCTCCTCTGTCGGAGTGAAGGACTGAAGGGTAATAGCCAAATCTTTTGGCTTCGAAGTCAATGATGGTGGTCAAGGTTTCAAACACATCACTCTTCAACTTTATAGGTATGGCAGAGCAGTACCTAGTGTGACTATCCACTACAGTCAGAATGTATCGATCACCGTTGCGAGACGTAGGAGAGATAGGACCAATCAAGTCAAGGTGAAGTTCCTCAAATGGACGAGAAGCCTTCTTGTGCTTAGATTTGAAGGATGCTCGAGTAATTTTAGACAATGCGCACGCCTCACAGCTTACAATGTTTCTCAGAGGGATTCCCAATTTCTGTCTGATTCGGTGGTAGCTTACATGTCCCAGGGACTTGTGCAATTGTTCAGAAGCAGACAGATATGATTTTTCTTCATGATTTTGAAAATTGAGACAGGGAAGATTTCCCTCATATCTTCCAGACATGATGATTTGGTTGTTTCGAGACAGGCAGAAGGAATTTTTTTGAAATTGGACATTGAAATCATCGAGAACAAGACATCGGACAGACAAAAAATTTATTACAAGATCAGGAACATAGAGAACTCGGTTCAGAATGAGATCCCCGGATTCGTTAGAGAGTTTGATTGTTCCTATCCCTTTGATTTCGAGAGAATCTTTGCCAGAGCTGGTTCGAACTATGCCTTGCTCTTTGAGGTCTATGGTAAGGAAGAGATTGATGATGAGCCTGAGTCTAAAATAAAGTTTGAAGTGAGTTTGGAGATAGAAGAGTGAAAACTGCTAACACTCGCTTCGCCAGAGTTTTCCACAGGTCGAAGGTGAGGGTACAGGAACCAACAGTTTGATTTTGGGTGAGCGGCATTTGGATTGTGCCATCCCTTTTTGCACTTGCGAGATTCTTCAGTGAGGAGAGAAGTCGGGACAGTTTTTGAGGAGCTAGTCGATGCCAGGAATTGCTGATCATTCATATAAAGTCGAAGATGATCGAGGACTAGTTCAGGCGTGATTTCTTTCTCGGAGTGGGTAATCTGTTGACTGATGTTGGACATAGAAGGAGGCAGCTTATTCAAGATAAGGTAAGCGAGGATGTCTTTAGGGAGGATGATACCGACTTTGTGTAGTCGAGAGATGGATGCCTTCACTTGAGTGATGAATTCTTGTACCTCATTGGGATTGAATTGAATGTGAAGAACAGAGTTAAAGACACGAGCACGGTTGGAAGCTTGAGAGGACGCAAAGTAGTCAGAGATAGATTTCCAGATCATCTTGGAGCTCTTTTCGTTGTCATGAGTGATGACGTTTGCATGGATAGTAGACTCTAGTTTAGACGTCAGAATAGTTCTAAGTTGAACGTCTTCAGACGCAGAGAGCACCCCGGTAGGAGAGGTTAGTGAGGTTTGCAATTCCTGAAGATCGAGCATGTTCTCAACCCGGTTTTTCCAGAGAGTGTAGTTGTCCATGGTGAGAAGTGGAATAGCTTTGATTGCGGTTTTGAGAATAGTGGAATTGATACTATCCATGTTGGAAGCAGCTGTCGGTTGAGGAATATTTTCGGCCATACAATCACCAGTGGTCTGGTCCTAGATCCAAGAGAGTTGGGTAGAGAGTTTGATCCAGTCGATTCGACTGTTAATCGTGAAGGATTAACAATTGATTGCTGAAACTAGAACCAGAACACACTGATAGACACAAAGAGTGTAAGACGACAAGCTGAGAAAGAGCAGATGAGAGAGAAAGAAAGGGGAAGGACACTGATAGAGAAAGGACAAGAGATTAATGACAGCACATGAAGAGAGGCCCGAGGAAGGTTGTTTTCTTTTCTCACCAAGTTGATGAGGAATCACCGCTGTTGTGTCGAGTAGAAGAGCAGAGCAGAGGGAAGCTTATTGAAGCAGAGAGCTGAGATGAGTCGGAGTTGGAATGACACCAATTGGTGAGGTCGAAATGAGCTGACAGAAGATAGACTGAGTTTGACCTGAGGTATCAAGATGGTGTCTGAGTCTTCATTATTTAACTGAGAGAGGGATAGGGTTGAGTTGTGGTTCTGATTTTTTTATTGCGGCTGAGTTGTGGTTGTCAAGTCAATGGGCAATGCGGACTAGCCAACAGCAAGAATTCCAACAGACATCCATTTTTACTGTTAAAATAGAATAATAAGAATAAAATATAAAATAAAAAGACAAAGACAAAGACAAAATATACTATAACAAAACTATACATAAATAGTATGATAGGCTCATATAAGTTTATGGATATTTAAATAACAATTAAATAACAATTAAATAACCATTAAAATTTTATTTCTATTATATTCAGCAGAATAATAATAGTACATATTGTATTTGAGTGGTTGTGTGGTCATAATAAAGTAGTATATAATTTATACTAAGGAATTATGTAATTATAATTAAGAGCATCCATGCAGGCTCAGCTAAAAGATAACTAAAGTACAAACTGCATTTGCTAACTATAGCACAGAATCCAGCTCCCACCACATTGGTATCTGCTAACTCATGAGCTAGTCACAACTTGGCTGCACTAGCAAGTAACTTGCAACACCACATTGGTCTCTGCAAAATTTCCTCTCTGGCATTTTTGAATATTGCATTCATTGATGTGTGTAGCCAGCTCTGGGAAAGCTGAGTGTCTTCTTCATCAAGCCAGTTGGCACCAAGAACCATCATTGTTTCAGAGAGTGTTGATTGGGAGTGATTTCAACAGAAAAATGGGTATATCTGGTTTTCTATATCTTGAGGAGGGGGATGTGCATGGTATTGGATATTCCATATGGATTTAGCATTGTTGTCAATTCCCTGCAAAGATAGCAAGGGTTAGCTGAAAATGCTAAAAATGTTAGCAAACATTGAGGTTTTAGAAACCCCAATATGGTGCGTCTTGTTGCTATTATTAGCATTGTGTGGGTTGAGCAGAACCCTTGTGGATGCTCTAATGTAACTACTTGGGTAAAATAAGGTATGGTGATATTACCTCTGTGGTTGGCACCAATGCACTCACTAAACTGGAGCCTGCAACCCCAATTTAGTGAATCATGCCCAATTTTGGACTCCAACTATGGCCTAGGTCACAACACCCAGGTTGTAGCAAGCCTGCTTCCAATCCAACTTGCTACATCCAAACTGGGACATTACAACATCCAGTCCAACCCAACCTCTACATATTTTTTCATCCTCAAAAATCAAATGCCATCATTGGATGGTTTCAAAAACTGATTGGCCACAGAAAAAAGAACAAATTCCCTTCCCTCAATGTCAGGACAATCTTAGGATGGGAATGGATCCCCTGTGTTCAACTCTTGAATGTCTGAACTGATAAGCCAGGCTAACATTGACAGCATGCTCCGTTTGATTCAACAGACCCTCCATCTTTACTTGTAGCAGGCCATCATATGTGGCAAGACAGCTGGAGAATCCCTGGTGACATGCCTTTTACATGTGATCCAGGCAGATCCAAGGTCGTTTCCCAGGGTCTGCTCGTCCCTTGGGCGCGCGCATGGCGGAAGCCGAAGCCCCCTTGGAGACCCACAAGTTGGGCGAGCGACGCGCGAGTATAAAACGCACCCACCACCCAGACCCATCGATTTTTCCTCTTGTCAAACAACACTTCTCGAGATGGAACCCGATCGAGTCGCTCGGTATCCGGCACACGACAGTGGGCCTGCATGGATGCCCGGGCGCTATCGGTGCAGAAGTGGTTCTCCCACCCGGGCAGAACTCCTACACTCAACCTCTCCTGTACTCGCTTCCCCTCTCTGGCCTGTCTCGAAAAAACTCTCCGTGACTCATGCCCCGGAATCGAGTTCAATATATCCCTTGCCCTCCACTAAAAACATCGGCTTGCTTTTTCCCCTCCTTTTTCTCCCTTTGTGCCCTCACACTTGTTACTGATGTGTACGAGCATCTTAACCCCTGTGCAAATTACCTGCTGTGTCACTTCGGATGCATCGAACAAGATGAAAATTACCTCGCCTGGGTGTAGATTCGCCCTGCCGTTTCGCAGCACGTCTCAGAAAAAGGAGCCATGATCTTGACTTTTCAGGGTGTGCCTTGCGTAAAAACAGTCCTGAGTGGGTCCTCCCCCTGACCATGAGCTTGAGTCTACCTCCCCAGAGCGGGATCGTGCTGGTGTCTGCTCGCCGGATTAAAAGAGGGAATGCGTTCTACTTTACATCAAGATGGATGAGGATGTATAAAGGTACCTCGAATCAAACTTGGTCGTACAAAGAGATGCATGACTAGAGAGTTAGATTCCAGCTGAAAAATAAGAGACAATCGGTATTAAGAGGGAAAAACATAGATGTGATGAGTGGGAATGACTGAAATGACAAGCGCTTTGGGTCTTCTTAACGTTCTCCTGCATCACTCGACGAGCCACTATCCGAGTTGTCGAAGGATAATTCTTCACCGTTTGCTTGCAAGTCAACTCCCGACCCCGCATCCACATCATCATCATCATCATTATCATCATCATCAGATTCGTCAGATTCATCCTCAGATTCTTTTGGGTTGTGTGCATCTTGAGAATCCTGACCGCTTGCAACGGCAACTGCTGAGAGGCAAGTCAGTCGGCACCCTCCTGTGTCGTACTTCGCAACTGGCTCCAGCTCATGTGGACATTCTGGATCGTTCCATTGCTCCGATAGTAGCTTGTAGACATGGCAGAATCCATCGCTGGATATTGTTACGGCATAGGTAGAGTCGTTTTCGTTAGATAAAGTGACTAGCTCCACAGATTTGACTCTGAGGGAATACGGCCAGGAGTTTAAGGAAGAATAGAAGCAAGTCAGAAATGGAGCGAGATTCGTGCAAGGGCTATAGAGTGGAACTGACCTATTCGAATGGCCAACTAATTCAGCTACACATTGCGGCTCTGTGTCGCTGTTGACAGTCGAATGTCCCAAATGAAAAATCCTTCCAATGGAATCATCACAAGCCAAGATCAAATATTCTTCAGACCGCTTGTCGATGAGAAACTTGGCATCATGGACTCGACCTCGAGGAGATGTGAATGTGAATAAGGGGGGCATCATCTAGGGGGAAACAAATGCGGAATTCTGTCTTAGCCACTCAACATCTTAATGGACCGCTCAGTCAACAATGACCAACTCAACTGTATCATAAACCGTAACAATTGTCCCGGTGACCACGACCATTTTTTTGCCAGTTGAGCTCCAGCCGAGACGCTCAGCTTCAGCGCCGAGTCGGACACTGGCCATTGGTTTGCCCTTATCTCTTCCGCCGCCGAGATCCCACATACGCAGACAACGATCCTGGCCGACACTGAGCATGATGCGGCCTTTCTGAGGTTCGATGGCCAGATCGTTGACTCGGCCTTTGCCACCCCCCGAGAACTTTCGAACCAATGCCCAATCACTCGTACGATACACCGTCATGCCACCCGTTTCATCCCCCACCACGAGGATCTTGCCTGAACAATCATACCGCGCTACTCTAACACCAGGCTCGCGACCAGCCCCACCCGCATCGGTGGCAAGCACACCACAGGATAGCGTACCGAGGCACCGTCGTTTCGATAGGGACCAAAGCGTCAGCGGTGAATCTGCAGCACTGCTGGCTAGAATCGGGGTGGCGGGATATGAGGGTACGGCCAGCACATTGAGTGGACTGCGATGGGCGACGAAATGGAATAATGTGGTGAATGTCGGAGGAGTAGTCGGAGAAGCAGGAAAGGTCAGGTTGAGGCCATAGAGAATGTGTTCGTATGTCCCGATCACGATGGTTATAGAGTTCGCCTTCGATGATGAGGCGGTAGGTTGTGCTTGCGGTACTGTGGTGATCTGATTCCGAGGCTTCTTGGGTTTGGGACCTGGGTGCGTCGATGAGCCTGATGGCTGGGGTTTTAGTGCAGGTCGTTTCATGATCGAGAATCCTTATATCTGAGTGGAACCACTGCGACCGTCAGTCAGATTCAGGGCTAGCATGCAGAAATTAAGAAGCGATGAAGGACAGAGTGATGAAGCTGGCTCACCAGAAATGTTCCAGTCGCGTGGTGATGGCTGTGGAGCAAAATTGCCAAGGACGCCCACAAGTGTGGTCGGCGAATTGTGCCTGATGCATAAATTATTCAAAATGCCACCACTGGCTTGGTTCCCTTTGAATGGAGGTCTTCCCGTCACTGAAAATGCCAAATCTGGATCACATTTTTTCAAATACCAAACCTTATTTGGTGGTGAAAATTAATGACAATCAAGTTCCCACCACCAAATAAGATTTAGTATTTAGCTTTAGAAAAGCTAAATTTAGAAATCAGAGGCGACGGGAAGACCTCCAATAATCCCCCAAAAATCCACACAGAGCCAGTGGGAATTTTCAAACTTGTATTTGAGATTTCTCGCATTGGAAAGACTGATTGAAGGGTAGAAGGAGGTTTGGTCAAGATGGGACCAAGTTCCAAGGGGAGGAAACTGGGTCAACACAGAAGCTAAATAGGGAAACTTACAATCATAATTCATTTCATTTGGTACACCAACCAGACTAGACTACTGCAAGAAATGGATGGAAAAAATTGGTTTTTGAGGGAAATGTTCTGGCAGATCATAGCAGACTCCACCCGCCACAACAAAAGGTATTACCTGCCATGAGAACTTTGCTGGAGTCATTATTGCCTTAAATCAACATATAATTTAGGAAAGCTGTGTATGATAGTCTACCTCCTCTTAATGTCTCTCCGCAGATCTTGAAGTGGCCCAGGCTAAAACAGGTCTCAATTTCACTAGAACATGATAGGGTTTCGATTAAAAAATGGGAATACAGCATGTGGCTGGTTGGGGTTACGACAAGGTTCCAAAGAGAAACATTATCAAGGCTTCCAGGATTAAAGACTAAGTTTTCGTGTTGTTTTTTTAGTGGTCTTTTTTTCCCTTCTTGACAAGAAAAAACAAGTACGTCCTGCTTGAATTGGATATCGCGAACGGACGATCCCAAAGAACATAAAGACCAAGAGGATCTGACGCGTTTATTATACAATAATACAGCCGTCATCTTTACCGCTGTGATGTGTATCGGAAGAGAGGTGGTTGAGCAAGCTACGATCGAGGCCGACGCGATCTCTCGGGACGTTCCTTCGGACGAGTAGCACGCCGGCATTGTGATTGTCGAAGTCGATGGCGAGGTGGTGCTTCTGGACCAGCTTCTCGATCGCCGGCTTCAACTTGGCTTGAAAATTTTGAGAATGTAGGCCCTTCCCGACAATGATTCTCAAGCTATCTGGGCCATTATTCCTCTCCGCTCGATTGATAAAGTTTTCTGCGTAACTCAGCGATTCCTGCACGTAGAGACCGTGTAAGTCGATCGTATCCGAAGGCACGTGTCGATTATTCTCTGTGAAGGCAAAGGACCACCCCTCGCTGTATGTCAAATTAACTGCAACCATAATCCAAAGATCTTAAGGTGGGACAAGACAGGAGTTATTGACCTTTGAAGATCCAGTCGGCAGCCTGCTTATTGAGTTGATTTCGTCGCTCCTGATGTGCTTTCGCTTGGTTGGATAACGCCTTAGCTCGAGCGCCATCCTTGAGATCGTAGGCACGATGAGCCTCATCGAATTTCTGCTTCATCAAGTTGCCCTCGTTGATGGCCTGATTGCGCAGGCTGACGAAGTGCGGGTTTTGCGAATTGATCTGATTTTGATTCTGTAGTCATTTATGCCAGCCGACAAGCAGTACGACGCGAGAGAAGAAAGAACATCAGGCCTCGGTTGCCCCTTGAGAAGCAGATGGGAAAAAAAGAATCGGGTCGGACTGTCTATTCGAAGACTTTCTCACTTCAAGAAATAGAGCCAAGTTAGTCAATTGTGGAATCGGATCATCACCTGATGCTGAGAGTCTGGCGGGGGAGAGCCCCAAGGCTGATGATGATGGTCGTCCGTTGCTGGAGGTTCCCCAGAAGGAACATCCTGCTGAGCTCTGCGATCCCACCATCGTTTGAATTTCTTGAGCCTGTCCGAACAGAATACCACCATGTACCGAACAAGAAAAGTCGGTTAGACAGCATCAACTGTTGCAGCTTATTCAAGCAGAGCGAAGGATGGAGTCAGTGAGCAAGGGCTTGGCATTACAATCGTATCGCATCCTGAATGTGGAAAACCATTGCAGGTCTCCGCGGAGAGGGATATCAACCAAAGAGAATTGAGAAGAAGAGATGGCGGTTATTGGGTGGATTCGCGAGCGGGTTGACGTGGATGTTGTATTTGTATAAACAGGTAAAGCAGGGCATGGAGTGCAACGCAAGTCCTTTCTTGCCCTCGGAGAATTCTTGCTTGGACCATCCAGTTTTACACACTGATTCAAGCGGGGACATGATTGTCTCCCTTTGAACTTGACACATGCCCAGATACAAATGTTGACACCAGCAGAAGAACAAATGGAGTTGCAAGTGAGCCAAAGAGAACATGTAACAATAGGTATTTGGCAAGTTGTAACTTGAACCACAGATATCAACAGATGTGATCTGTTGAATAAGGCAAGGGTTCTTAAGCCTAATGCGAGATGATGATGGAAAAACTCCCCCAAGGGAACAATGTATTGCAGATGAACAGTATATATAGGAACAACAAGGTGTAAGTACATAGTTCGGATGATGAGAAATGTAAATCCATGAGAAAATATAAGACATAAGTATGAGAAAATATGAAAATAAAAGTCAATACAAGTGAACAACTCAACACTCCCCCCCTCATCATCCGTAAGAAAGAATGAAAAATAGAAAAGGAATTGAACAACAAAAAATTGACAAAGTGAAGAAAAGGAGTAACAAAAGAAATAAAGATAAAACAACGGAAAGAGAAGACTAAGAAAACTAAGTGGGAAACAAAGGATACCAGAAGAAGGAAAAGAAATGAGTCCAGAGGCGCCGAAATTCAGAAGTGTCACCGCCATAGGATCCAAAAACTAGACGCAGTAAAAGATGTGGGAAGTCAATATCCGTAGAATCAGATTATCCTAATTCTCCCGCAGGCAGTGGAAAGGGACGGACAATCGCGGGGGGTGTATGATCATCGCAGCCAGCGCATACTTCCCCCCCAATACTTGCCAAGGTGGTTGATGGTGTCTTTAGACCCATCTGATCCAAAAAAGTGGAGACCAGTCGCCAGCCAAGAGCCTTGGTGAAGATGTCGGCGAGTTGTTGGGTGGTGGGAATCCATTCGAGGCGGACCTTTTTCTGGAAGAGCAACTCGTTGATGATATGAAATTCACGATCCACATGGCGATGTTCCTTGCGAGTAGCACAATCAGAACTGATGTGAACAGCGGCCTTGTTGTCGCATCGAATGAGAGGAGTAGGCAGAATGGCGAACTTGCTTAGGACAGACAAGAGAAAAGTTGAATCCTTGGATGCTAAAGACAAAGCCATGTACTCTGCTTGACAGGTAGAGCGTGCACAGCAGGATTGGCGTTTTGAAGACCAAGAGACAGGGGCGCCCCAGGCCATCGAAACAAACCCATGAACGGACCTAGCAGCCTCCCCTCCCCAATTTGCGTCAACGTATGTGACGAGGGGCTCAGACAATGCGTCTGAACAGACAATAGGAAGCGACAGGTGGGAGGAGTACCGAACATAAGAGATTAGGTGTTCTAGCGCCGTCCAGTGAGACTGATCCGGCTTCATGGAGAATCTCGCCAAGAAGTTGACAGCGAAGGTAATGTCTGGACGAGATCCTTGGGCAAGATACAGTAGGCAACCAATCCGAGACAGGTACTCGACGTCAAAAGACCCATCAGACGCATTGGACAGAAGGTCAGTTGACGCCAAGGGCGAGCGAGTTTTGATGGTGGAAGGCGAGAGGTTGATGATTTTATTGACGAGCATGGGCTGGTCTATTCGAAATCCACCAGAGACCTCCCGTACACGTAGTCCGACTATGCTGGAGAGACGATCGTCCCATTTGAGGTCAAGAATTTTGGACAGAGCAGCCTTCAATCGGGTCATGAGATTCATAGAGCTGGCTGTGAAAAGACCGTCATCAACGTGTATCCAAAGAAAAGCACGATCATCCCCGTCAGAAAAGGTGTAGGTAGATTGATCCTCCAAATTTGGAAAGAAGCCGATCTTGGCGAGCTGATTCTTGAGGTGAAGCCACCAGCATCGAGAAGCCTGACAAGTGCCGTACAAAGCCTTCCGTAGCTTCAGAACGCAACCCGGCTTGACCTTAACTCCTGGAGGGGGACGAATGTAGATATCATGGTCAATGTCGCTGTGCAGGAAGGCACTACGCACATCAAAAGAAGCTACAGGCCAGTTGAATCTGGAGGCCATAGCCAAAAGCAATTGGAGCGTGGAGAATGTTGGAGTGGGAGCAAATGTCTCAGAGACATTGACCCCGTGAATCTGCCGAAAGCCCTGAGCGACGATTCGTGCTTTGAACTGAGTGATTTCACCCTCTTGGCTACGCTTGAGCGCGAAGACCCAACGACAATTGAGAATTTCCATATCCTCCCCTTCAGGAACTTCTTCCCATACCCGAAGCTGAAGCATCATGCCTATCCCTTTGTCACAGGCAGCGAGCCATTCAACACGATAAGACGAATTCATCGCCTGGTGATAGTTGTCCGGTGCGTCCGACATGAGGGAGGCATTCGCCGACAGAGATGCAATGCAAGCATCCTGGATCTCGAACTCCTTGAGCTGGGAGAAATCGCCAACCACTAACACGCAAGGCAGATAAATCAGCTGACAAAGATTGAAGGTTGACCGGTTGACAAGGAAACTCATTTTCATGAAACACCACCGAAGCACCCCGAACCACCTTGTTGGTTACCGGATTCCAAAGCAACCAACCATGAGACTCGTCCAAGATTCCGACATGAACAAGGGGCGTAGACCGAGGAACAAATTGCTTGAGATAATTGGCGTCATGGAGGTACGCCCGGCACCCAAAAACTCGAACAAGATGTAGAGTAGGCTCCTTGCCAATAGCCAGTTCGAAAGGGGTCTTAGTGGAGCCCGTATGCACAAGGCGGTTGAAGACAAAAACAGCATGCTTCAAGGCAAGCATCCATAAGGACTGAGGAAGCTTGGCATGAATCAAGGACATATGAGCCATGTCGAGAATAGTGCGGTTGGTCCGTTCCACAGACCCGTTTTGATGATGTTCATAAGGGACTGCCATTTCATGCTTGATTTGCTTGGACTTGAGAAATTCTGAGAATCGTTTGGAAGTGAATTCTCCACCATTGTCAGAACAAATGACACGCACGCCGTGAGGGGTAAACTTTGCAAAATTGTCGATCCAAGTCATGACCTCATTAGGAGCATCGGATTTTGCCTTTAGGCCGACGACAGATGTGAGTCGAGAGAAAATGTCATGAATGACCAGCGCAAACTTGGAGCCGTCCAGAGCTTCAGCAAAGGGTCCAACGAGATCAATCGCCACAACATCCCCCGGTCTCTCAACAATTTCACGAGATGGTGAGTGGACAGGCCGATGAGTACTCTTAGACAAAGAGCAAGAAGAGCACTTAGAAGGGGCGCAAGATATATGTCTGGACGGCAAACCCATAGCACAGCCGTATTTGATCGTGCGATTGAGAAATCGTATTGCAAGGTGACCCATTCGAGCATGCCAAAGAGAGGAAACAGAGATAGCAGAGCAGTGAGACACAGAAACAGGCGAATTGGGAGCAGGAGAGGACGACGAAACGGAAGCCGCGATGAAACAACGATAATTGATAACATGAGAAGGAAACACGGCAGAACCCTGACAAAGGGTGAAAACGCCGCGACTGAAAGAAACTGACCCGTCCCATTGATCGAAATATCCAATGGAAAGAACCGTGCCCGCAATGGCACGACAAAAAATGATGTTCTTGAGGTGAAGAGAGCCATATTTGGTCGGAATGATAGCGTCACCGATGCCATCTACGGGAACGCGGTCTTGAGACGCCACACGAAGGCGTATATTAGCAGGTCGCAAGGTAATGAAAAAAGACTCATGCGACGTTACATGATTGGTTGCGCCAGAGTCACACAGAATGTCGTCGGGTTGCTCCGGTGTAGCTGAGACTGCCGCAACCTCCTCGCTTCTCGTCACAAGGCGATTGGAGAGTGTAGCCGACTTCCTCGGGCGCCAACCAGGATTCTTCAGTCTGGGGTCCTCAAGCGGTGGCAAATTATTCTTGACGCGGGGGCAGTCCGGGGCCCAATGACCCCACTCCCAGCAAACATTGCACGGGAAAGCCGGGGTAGATACTTGGACCCCCAAGCATCGGGTGTATGGTTGGGTGAAGGTTGCTGAGGAGAAGAGCAAGAGCCACCCCGAATCGGCCGCCCCAATCCACGATTACGACCACGAGAGCTCATCTGGGAGGAAACCGCCATGACAGCGGGCGTCGAGGAACCCAAAGAAGATTGGCCAAGAAGAGACGCGACGTTGAGCAGGTCGACCGAAGAGATCTTGACCCCAGGGTTGATCGACAGCCGAGAATCCATAGCGTCAGCAAGTTGCTGATGGTACTTTTTGAGGCCGGAGTGGAAAGATAAGGATAGTAACTTATCTGTAGTCCATCCCCCCAGCCTCTCCTCCAGGTCCAGCAGGCTCCTCTTAAGAGAGTCATAGCCTGCGGAAATCGAGTCTGAAATATCTGGAGCCTGCGCGATATCAGACCAACGACTGAGAAGGAGAGACCAGGAGGACCCAGCGAATCGCTCCTTTAGTGATTCGTAGGCTCCATACACCGTCTTACCATTGAGAGACGAGCGTAGCGTTGGATCGATGGAATGTTGGATGAGGTTGACCACCCTGGACGAGGTAATTGGGTCGACAGCCGATCGGTCAACGGAAAGATAATCCGCCACGCCAGTCGCCGCATGGAGAAGATTGGTGAGCGAAGAGGACCACGCCGGAAAATTCGAGCCGTTGCCGAGCAATTGAGGAGAGAGACCAGACCCCAGTTGTTGCCATCGCACCAGGTCGGATACTGAATCAGCCTTAGCTTCCCTGGACGACATGGTCGAAAGGCTGCGAATCATGAGGACTTTAAGTAAATTGGCATCAATGCCATCCAAACCTGATTTTTCGAGCTCATCCGCTACAATGTCTTGTAGCGTCCGAGTAGGAGTGCGTTGTTTCTCCGCTTCAGGTGGCTTGGAATCAGTGGAGGAGGAAGATTGATGGGGGACCTGGTCCGGAGCGGGACTTGTGGAGGTTTCAGGTTGTTGGGGAGTGTTGTCAGATGAAGACATGTCAATTGAGAAAAAAGACTGGTCGAATGATATTGAATGATTGGCGTCCGGTGAGGAAGCT
>SMGU01006028.1:0-10531 GCA_004348175.1 Puccinia novopanici
AGGTTTCGAAGTAATCTTCACGAAGGTTTGCAGAAAAACTTGGATGCAGAATCTTGCTTTAGCTTTCCTCGGAGATGATTTGGTTTCAGGTTTTGTTTGAAAGACCCAGGTGCCGTTGAGGAATTTTTCCGGCGTCTCCCATTGGTCTTCCCAAACATTGTGTTCTTCTATTGTGCTCAGTTCAGCATCAATAGCTTTTTGCCATTCCGTTGCGCTTTCTCCTGAACGGCTTTTCGAAAAGTTTTTGGATCTTCAGTGAAATGAGTGTATCTCACTGGCTTTACTTGCAAGGTTCGTTCTCGAAGAATGCGTCCCACAGGATTTGAGGCAGCTGGTACAAGTATCTCAGCTACATCTAGATCACTATCTCCTGATTCAGCCTCCTCAAATTGAGTATCCCAGAGATGTCTGGAATATTGTCTTCGGTATCTTCCTCCTTGATTTGTGGCTCTTCTTCTTCTTCAGGGTTTTCTTGTTCCACTTGCAGGGAAGTTTTTTCGGCCTTTTCTTCAATAAGGAGATCATCATGATACTGCAGAGGACTGGTTGAACTTTCAAAGTCTAAAAACTCAACATTCTTTGAGTTTATCAATCTCCCATTTTCCATCAGAATTTTGTAGGACTTGAGTTCCGCATCGAAACCTATCAGTTTTCCTGTCTCTCCTCGAGGATCCAATTTCGATTTCTTTTGATAAGAGTAGACTGCAACTGGATTGCCAATAGGACGAAAGAATTCAACAGGAATTGCTTGACCTTTAAAGAGTTCGTAAGGTGATTTGTTGCTTCAATGTGTCGGAATCTGATTCAGTGTCAAAAGACAGGCATAGATAACCTCACTCCAAAGGCTGTGACGAAATCCTGAATCATAGAGAATGGTTCGAAGAGACTCCAGAATAGTCCGATTGAACCTTTCAGCGAGTCCGTTTTGCTGAGGCGTATAGGCATTGGAAAATCGCTGTCTAATGAGATGTTCTTGACAGTACACTTCAAGATTCGAATTGATAAATTCAGTACCTCTATCGGAGTGAATTATGCTAGGATAGTAACCAAAGCGTTTGGACTCTGAGTCGATGGCAAAAGTTAGGATGGAAAATACATCTGATTTTGCTTTAATGGGTATGGCTGAGCAAAATCTGGTGTTTGCATCGACGATTGTGAGAATAAATCTGTGACCTTGATGAGATACTGTTGAGATAGAACCAATGAGGTCAAGGTGAAGTTCTTCGAAGGGTTTAGAGGCCCTTGAGGATCTATGCTTGTAGCTGGCTCGAGTAATTTTGAAACAGCACACGCCTTACAGACAGACTGAGGTTTGATGGGAATACCGAGTTTGTTTCGAATTTGGCTATAACTAACGTGACCAAGGGACTTATGCAGATTCTCTGCTTGGCTCAAATGAGAGTGATTTCCAGCCTTCTCAAAATTTATCACCGGATGTTGTTGTGATAGTGTCCCTCAAAGAACGTCTCGTCATGTTTGCTCACAGTGAATTGATTTAAGTTGAATTGAACATTGCACTTTTGAATAAGAAGTTGACGCAGTGATAGCAGATTGACAGAGATTTTGGGTACAAAGAGAACATTGTGAAATACAAGTGGCTTCTTGTGGTAGCTCACTGTAATTGAACCTTTTCCTTTTATTTCTAAGGTGTTTGACCCGCAGCTTGTATTGATCATGCCATTTTCTGTTTCGTCTAAGGATGTAAACAATTCTTTATCAGAAACCATGTGAGAAGACAATCCCGACTCGAGTATGAAGACTGAGGGATATATTGATGAGAATGAGGAGAAACTGCTGACGTTGCTGCTGCCATCTTGTCGTTTGATCCAGGGAGCATTTGCTTTGTTGGCATCGTACCAACAGCGTTCAGCAGGGTGGTCGGCTCGTGGGTTGTGTTTGCCTGGAGAGCATCGTTTTTCCTTCTCCGTGTACATGGTTATGGCCTCGAGTTTACTGGTGCCAGCAGATAACTTCAGCTCGTTTTGATGGATTTCAAGATGGTCGAGCAAGGTTTCAGGCGTGATATCTTCTCCATTTTTCGAATGAGTAATGCTCTGCTTAATGTTGTCCAGGCTTGCAGGCAGGCATTTCAGTAAGTCGTATGTTATAATATCCTTCTCCATTTTTATACCGACATCCTCCATTTTCGTAATACTGCTTCGAACCTCAGTGACGAACTTCTCGATATTGCTCACATCGAAGGAGATATTGGCAAATTGGTTCCAAACGCGAGCTCGATTCAAAGGCTCAGATGAGATGAAGCGCTTCATAATAGCCTTCCACAAATCGATTGTGTTATCTTCATTTGACGAAGTAACTATGTTGCTGTGAGTGGCAGGTGAAATTTTTGCTATGATAATCGCGCAAATAATAGTGTTATCGGTGTCGTCAAGAGGAGGTTCGCCATTTATCATCTGCTCCTTTAGACCTCCAAGTTTGAATAGAGCCGTGATTCTAGTTCGCCAACTAGAAAAGTTTTCTTCCGTCAACATCGGAATAGATTCGATGGTAGTTTTAAGGATGGTAGCATTTATTTCGTCCATTGTTTACGTCCTGCATTTGGTTCCAAATAATTGCGATTGTTTTTCGTAGTGAGCGTCGTTTCGACTGTTAATCGTAAAGAGTTAACAGTTTATTGCTAAAAATTAAGAACCAAACTGAAAGAACAAAAAAAAAATCAGCATCATTTTTTAAGAAGAGAATAAGTGAAAAAGAAAACATGAAGCGCAGCATACCGTAGGGAAAAAGGAATAAGATGTGTGAAATGGACTGAGGAAGACGGCAAGATGATGTGGAGGCTTTTGGAGAATGAGGCAGTCTGAATGTCAGCTTGCTACTATGTAGAGCAAGCCAACATAGTATTCACTCATTAAATAACAATAAATTAATTTAATCATATTTTAAAAAACTCATAGTTGGTGCAATAAATCATCAAATATTATTGCACCAATGAATTCTACTCATAAAATAACCTAGGGTCACTCACTATACACATAACCATAGGATTGACCCTTCACATACTTTATCATAACAAGAAGGAACTACTCTAAACAAAATAAATCATCTACTCAGAAATGTCACAACAAAGCTATAACATTACACATACATGTGAAAGGCATTTAGACACGAAATAAAATACACAGGAAACTTGATTACAAGCCATAGAAACTTGTAGCACCCTCTACATAGTTGCTACATGTCTCTAAGTGTACCAAATGTGCCACAACAGTACAAATATGAATTCTATACTAGTCCTGTACCATCTATTATCACTTGGAAGCGCCCAAATAGTCCCATAACAACTGTCCAGACTAGTAACAAGCCTCTTAGTACAAATAACCACATTGTGTGACAAGCCACAACATGTGACACATCATATGGTACTATTTTAGCCACATTTGTGTACTAGTTACAGCCTCTAAATTACATTAAATAGTCCAAACAATTTGAGGAGACTCTGATTTCTTCCCAAAGACCCCATAACAGTGGTATCCAACCACATGGTGTTACAAGCCACAGCATGTGACTCACCATGTGACTCTATTCAGCCAATATTGAGTATTATTACTAACTAATTACAGCCCTGATGGTACTGTAACTAGTCCAAACACTTTGAGGGACTCTTAATTCGTCCCAAAGGCCTCAGAACAGTCTTAAAAGAGTCCCATTCCTCCCCTTTGAAGGATTCCCCAGTCCACTTCCAGTAAACAGCTTATTCAGTACTTGTCACCAGTTACCACAACCAGTGCCCAGCCTTATAAGCTATACCAGTGAGTCCCTCCCCTTCCTCTCTTCGTCACAAAAGCCCCCACATCACCCCATTCCATCCCCCTGGCCCTTTTGTGCAAGGATTAGTCCTGTAGGAATTATTATATATAATAATTCCTACCACCTTTAATCCTTAATTATCCCCTGGGCACTTAAAACCCCTGTTCTACAGCCCCCAGTTCGTCAAAACACCCCTGAAACCCAGGTCTTGACTTTAGAGGGCACCTTAAACACCCCTGCTTGCAGGCCCTCAGTGTTTTCCTACTTTTGGCCATTTTTTGGTCATTTCTTTTATTATAAAAATTAATAAACACTTTTAAAATTAACCAAACCATCCTAAACTTAAAATATATTATTTTCTAAGTTTTACTCGAAACCTTGGCACTTGTAGCTAGAAGATCTTGATCTGGCATCAAGTGTGCTCACAATTGGGGTCTGGCCGGAATTTTTGATTTTTTTTCAAAAAAACCGCTGCTGCGCCACGCGCCACTATTACATAATCAATTCTCTCTATATGTTGTCTCCTAGATACGTACTCCTGTAATCCTCACTATATTCTTATCGTTATACCTATATCCAACTCAACCGACCGTACTCCTGTACACCACTCCTACCAAACCATCCCTTCTTCCGACTAAATACTACTTTCACGAATGACACCTTCCTTCTTTACCATTTACTCACAAACAAGTAAGAGATAGGAAGCCCAAGCTGGCAGAGGTTGTTAGCCATGGAAAGGAGACCTGGGCCATGTGAGAGGCTTGAGTACATCTATGCAACCTTGATGCCTGGCTTGAGTTCCCAGTTGCCTTGAGCGTAGGCCGATCTGGTAATTTTATCGACATGAGTGGGGAGAAAGCAGGCACCGGTTTCCAGCTCATTGCTATTGTGACGCATATCCCCTTGACTTTCTCCATGTCCGGAACATCCGAGAAGATCCACTGGCAAACAGCGGTGCTTATGTCCTTCAGTCTTGAGTCTAACCTGCCCGATGTTGTCAACCCTTGTTTCTCGATGTTCATCCCCATTTCCGCTGTCCCTTCAGCCTCAGACTCAAGCAATTCTCTGTTGTCCATATACAGTGAGCTTTGAGAGGATCCGGAACGCCCCGGTAGCACTAAGATCTAAAAAAAAAAGGCCCACAAGATTCACAATGAACGTCAGACTCGGTAATGTTTATGATAAAATAAAGATATATGCGCTAACTGACCTCAAAGCATCTCTTCCTAACCTCGGTGGTGGTCATTGCAAGCTGTGACTCGTTAGCAACTTGTCGGATTGGAATTATCGAGCCCGGTTTGATGTGTACGGGTATCTGTTCGATCTCAATATTCTTCAACTCTGTGATTCCTGAGTCCTCTACGATCTCGCGGCTAGAAAACTCCGTGTACTGAACATGCCAGGACCAATAAGCTATCAGTTTGTATAATGTCACACAAATGGAGGGCATGGTTTGTACCTTAGACTCCGAGAAATAAGCCTTGACTCTTGTAGAGTTTGCCTCAGTTATCGGGGAGACTAACTGATAAGTCTCAAGAGAGGTTATTAATTCAAATACTTGGGGATGGAGATCAAGAGGGAAGAGACTAACGATAGAATCGCCAAAGAAAAACTGCTTATCGATTGAAAACGTCGCCGTGTCTTGAGGATATGCAAACCACAGAGGTCTAATGGCTTGCTCATGAGTAAGGCTTTGTTTCCTCATGTGAGTGTAAAAGTAATCAGCTAGTTGAGTCGCTGCTGAAACTCAAACTCGTTAAGCAGGAATAGCATGAAATAAAACCATTACTTGAATCGGATAACCCAGAGAATGCCAACGAGCACATCCATGTTCTTGGTGCTCAACTGTTTTGCTACTGTATCCTGTATTGCTTTGCTACTCCTCCTCTATCTACCTTCGAAGAGTGTGGCGGGTTAACTACTCAATCTTTACAAAAACCGAATCTATCGATCGCCTCGGATGATCGAGAGCTTTCAAACGATCCCATCCATGTCCCTGGTGCTCGACTTCTTCACTGGTTTGAAACCTATAACTTGTACCTGACTACCACCGGTCATTCTGTTCAGCAATTTTTTGTGAAAAGGTATAGACAGTTTGTTACTGCTCCTAAGCCAAAAATGATACCATCGATCAACTTGCTTGATTGAGACGATTCCAGCGAGCTCTCCAAGGTCATGAGCACTCTAAGTCTACTCAAGATAGATCAAGATGGTATTGGTGATCACATAATGAACAATGCAATGTTAGAAAAAGTATATGGATATCATTTCTCCACTTCTTCACAAAATGTGACCTTCAAGCGATTCAGAAGATCGAAGGGAATCTAACAAGCAGAACCATGTCATGGTTAAACCACATCTTCAGTTTCTACAACCAACTTGCTACTCACAGCTTCCATATCGAAATAGCACTTCAAAAGAAGTTTATCCTCCTCTACTAGCCGACCGACTGGGAACAGTTATCTCTAGAAGAGCAACGCGACATTGCTCTCCTACACATCCAACAATGATTGACCTTAAAGAGAAGAATCAGAGGAAGTTGCCCGTATCTTTGGTGTTCCATTCCTTTAACACTCACTCACTCAACATACTCTTATTGGTAGTGATTAATTAATTACTTATAAGATCGTTAAGAGGCAGCGAGTTCACCAGCTGATGATATGAAGGAGTAACACCATCAACAATCTCGGATAATTGAGAGGATTGTAATGTGCCTCCCAGTTTGATTGATTCTTATTTGCTTCGCTGGTTATCACTCTTTAACTAGAATCAAAAACTAGAGCTTTTCTGTCCTCAGAACATGTTTGAGCAAGTATAGCTGGTTAATTACTCAATTTTTACAGAAACTAAACCCGTTGATCGACTTGAATGATAAAGAGGATTTGAAAGGGCACACCGATTTCCAGGCTGTTTGAATCCTTCATTGCCTTGGTTGTTGTGTTGTTTTCCACTTGAGCATAATTGAAAGCTGGTGTAGCTTGATCTCTTCGTGATCAAATCTGATGATTTTCAGCTCATTGTAATCAGAAGAGAAGGACAGGCTTATTGAACAGTTTGATGAAGTTAAATTGATCATTCACTAACCAATATTTTTTATACATTAATTGTTTTAAGATTTGAGAAAGATGAATACCATTCAGGTCCTCAGGATAAAAGGATTTCAAAAAGATATTTTTCTACTTGAAAATTGCAATCAAAAATACTACAACTATATTAGGCAGAGTAGGTAAGTGTGAGTCAATTAAATGAATGTTCAAACTGCTTCAGTGTAAGCCCCCCACGCGGCTCACACCAACGTCAATCTTAGATTACCTAATCAAGCCTATTTAGCTTCAGCTTCTCCGCACCTCCCTAGTTCAGTAGAGACTTTAACTTTCATTCCTACTGAACTAGGTGAGCATTAATCATTTCTCTTATTTCTCTTTCATTCCACCTTTCCTTGATTCCCTTTTCATTCCATCCATCTTTAATTGTTCTGATTACTTGTACTGAGAGACTTTAACTTTCATTCCTACTGAACTAGAAATTGACACACAGGTTCTAGAAAAAACGTCTCCCAAGGTTATTTAACCTTGTTTTCTAGAGCTCCACGGACTTCCAGTGAAGAGTTGCACGCACTCCTTACACTTTTTTTTTCTTGAACCACCCATTTCCCTCTTTTCCGTGGAACATTCGAACGCGTATGCCCACAAGTCGTCGGAAAGGATCATCCGACAAACTCACTTCGCCGGTGGACGACCCCGAAGTTTTGATCCGTGCAAGGAACGCTGAACGTCGTCGCCTTGCGAAACTTGCTAAGATTCCTTCCCCTTTTCTCACCCCAATGAACCCTACGGATCTGCCATACACGCCCGGGGCTTTCTCCAACCCCAGTGGTTCGACTTCCAAAGAAGGCTCCGCCCCAGGCTCATCGACCTTGCCGACGGTACCTAAGCCGGAGGAGCAGTCGACGGCGGAGTTAGTACGCCTTTTATTGGCCGCACAACACGCGAGCTCAGTCCAGTCTATCGCGGACCGCCAGGCGTTGGCGGCAGAACGTCGGGCCCATCAGGAACGGATGGTCCTTTTTGAACAGTCCAATAAAGAACGTATGGCACAGTTCGAGCAAGCCTTGCTTCAATTATCTGTCAAGAATGAGGCCTCCAGCCCAGCCCCCTCCCCCGCGGACCGAGGAGTAGATTTACAACGCTTTCGATTGTCCGATGGGCCTGTGTTTCGTGGACCGTTTCACTCTGTCGAGGCCTGTCTGACATGGTGCAAAACTCTCGAGGTTTTCTTCGATACCAAGGGAGTCGTCCTTGACGCCGACAAGATTCGCATCACCGGGGGACTCATCCAGGAACCCAACACATTGGCCTTCTACACCGGCGATGTCTCTGTCCATGTCACCTTGCCCTGGAAGACATTTAAGGCAAAACTCTTAGCCTTTGCACTTCCCGCCCTGTGGTCGACGAAGCTACGTGAGAAGATTCGCATGTTGAAGATGGCCGAGTCGGAATCATTTGTTGCCTTTAGCACGCGCGCTCGGACATTACGCACTATGGTGAACTTCGAGCGCGAGACAGTCTCGGAATTTGATCTGGCGGAAGCAGTCACCTTTGGTCTCGTGGCCGAGTTGAAAATGAAGGTACATGATTTCCAGTTACTGCTGGTTTCCCCTTTCGAATATTCGACTTTCGAGCAGCGGGTCGCTGCTTTTGATGAAAATCTGCCCCGACGAATGCCAACCAGGTCGAAGCAATTCTCCACCTCGCAGCCGGGACCCAGTGCCAAACCGACCGCCGAAGACAATCTCTGGCGACTGCGGGCTTACCTAGATTCGAAAGGTCTTTGCCATCACTGCAAGAAACCTTGTGGCAGCACCCCTGGTGCGTGTACGGACCGTGGGGACCGGTCGTTTGTAAACATACCGGTTTCCTTTGTTACACCCCCCAAACCGGCAGATTACGTGAAACCACGACCAAGAGGCCCGACTTCCTCTGGAATGGCTGGCCGGCCTACCCAACCTCCTGCAGGTCGTCCGCCTGCCCGGGCGGCAACAGTGGCGGCTGTCACGGAGGGTAATTTTCCTGAGTTGGATGCAGTGTCCGTGGCGGCGTTGGAGGCGTTGGACGAGGAACTTGCGCTGGCAGCAGTGGCAAGGTATGTAGCTTGTGACAAACCTCAACGGCTACTTGTTGATCTTTTCCACGGGGGGGTGCGCTTACGTGGACTCATTGATACGGGTTCAGAGATCAACCTGATCTCTGAACATGCAGTCGTGTCAGCCGGTTTTCCCACTCGTAAACTATCGCAACCAACCCGGATTTCTCTTGCCCTTCAAGGTGGTACGCATGGTCCCATTTTTCTTGATCAGGCCTGTACACTCTCACTCGCGGACAAATCGTCTGGATTACAGTTTCCTGAAGTCCAATTTAGGGTGGGGCCAATTGCAGGACCGCATGATATGATTCTTGGCGTGCCGTTCCTTTCGTCATTCTCGTTATCAGTTTCTATTCCCTCCCAATCCCTTCGGTGTGATAAGTCCGGATTGTCTGTCAAAGATTTTCGTGTATGCAATTCATCACATGTTTCAGCCATTCAACGTGAGGAGAAAGAGACCGGGAAGGATAACAGTTCTTATCCTTGTGAGGAGGCCGAACAGCGAGTCTTGCGTGAATATCAAGATCTGTTTCCTGCAGACATCCCTGCAATCTCGGACGAGGCCGAGTCTGAAGGTCAATTCACCAACGGATCCTTTCCCCACAAGATGCAGGATGAACGGTCGACTGTTCGACATAAGATTGTCTTGAAAGATCCTAACGCCACCTTCAACGAGAAGTCCTTTCCGTACCCACAGAAGTACCTGAAGGCCTGGAGGACCCTTTTCGACCAACACATGGCTGCTGGCCGAATCAGAAGATCAACCAGTCAGTATGCCTCACCAAGCTTTATTATTCCAAAGAAAGACCCAGTTGCATTACCACGCTGGATTTGTGACTATAGGACGCTCAACAGTCTCACGGTCAGAGATCGCTCCCCCCTACCGAATGTCGATGAATTGGTCAGACTGGTAGCGTCGGGTCAGGTGTTTTCCATTCTGGACCAAACGAACGCCTTTTTTCAGACGCGTATGAGGAATGAAGACATTCCTTTGACTGCGGTGAAAACACCGTGGGGACTGGTCGAGTGGTGTGTGATGCCGATGGGTCTCACGAACGCACCGGCGACACATCAGGCGCGCCTGGAGGAAGCACTGGGTGAGCTAGTGAATGACATCTGTGTCGTTTACTTGGACGACATTGTAGTTTTCTCACCAACGTTTGAATCCCATGAATTACATGTTCGACGTGTTCTGGATCGACTGAGGGCGGCACATTTGTACTGCAGCCCGAAAAAGACTCAGTTGTTTCGACGGACCATCAAATTCTTGGGACACTGGATTACGGCGGGGGGGATACGTGCGGATGAGGAAAAAATCAAGGACGTGTTGGATTGGCCAACTCCTCGCTCGGCGAAAGGTGTCAAGAAATTTTTGGGTACTGTGCAATGGATGAAGAAATTCATATGGGGATTGGAAAAGTACGTTGGTACACTTACACCTCTGACCAGCTCTAAACTTGACGCAAAAGATTTTAAGTGGGGACATAAGGAAGAAACCGCATTCAACAACATTAAACGAATCATGACTTCACTACCTTGTCTCAAGAATGTTGACTATGAATCATCAGACCCGCTATGGTTATTCACAGATGCGAGCGGAGCGGGCCTTGGCGCGGCGTTG
>SMGU01006030.1:0-11265 GCA_004348175.1 Puccinia novopanici
AGGTGAGCCTCACCATACTCCCCATGAACCGTACCACGAGCCGTCCCCACGCTGGGCTGAGTGGATAAACTTGATCGCCCCCTCCCGTGCCCGACTAGAGCGAGACCAAAGTCAGCCACAACGGAAGAGACGCAATAGGAGGGGAGGCGTCTACCTGATATCCGCGGCGCGATAGTCGGGATAGTAGCGACTGAACAAGCTCATAGCCGTTAAACAGGCCGTTGTGCATTCAGGATAACAGACCCTGTCAAAAAGGATATTGAAAAAAAACATCCTGGTGGTGAGTTCTTGAGACCCGACCTATGGTCGATGCGTGTTGGGGAAAAAAAGGTGCGCCGAATTACTCAATCATCGTCTTGCTGAACACCTCGCCGGGGCTTAAGTATTCGAGCCAGCTGGGCCCACGCACGAGCTCGTACGAGGCAAATCCGCCGTTGGGTTTTGGAGACTCAGGATCACATCAACGGCGAGGCAGAGGCGGTCCTTCGAAACAAGCTTGGGAGTGTAGCTATCGGGCAAGAGAAGAATGCGCTTAGCGATGCTACCTTCCCTGCCATAATCTCCTCCAAGAAAAAACAAAGAAAGTGGTCCATGTACCTTAGCTGCTCCTGAAGACAAAGGACCGATTTGAGCGCCTCAGCCGTGCAGTCGCTGACTGTGTATCCCTGGCTCTTAGTACTGAACGGCCAGGCGCCTTTTGTCTGATGACGATAGCCCGACTTGAAGTGCTGAGAGAGATAAGTACTCCAGCGAGTGTACAATCAGTGAATGGGTCAGAGAATGCAGGAGACGTGATGACTGACTTGGGATTATCCAAGATTTGACATCGGTCAATCCACTCAAGGGCCTTGATGACCGAGTCCCGAGTAGACGGCTCGTCCGTCTTTGCCAGCCCAGACTCCACGAGGGCCTGGGTGATGAATGCGAGATCCCACAGCTGTGTGCCATTGGTCGATGACACACCCATCCCGTTCCTGCCACAAGAAACAAAAAAAGGAGTGCGATCAGAACAGAGCAGGTTGAGCGAGGTTCATCCAGACCACACACTTGTTCATCCATAGAAAGTTCTTCAACTTCAGTTGGTGCTGCCGAAACTCCTTGCTCTCCGGTCCATACCGGTCCCAGCAGACAATGACATTGAGCATTTTGTTCACGGGAGCAAGGTCGTTGAAGTCGGTGTTTTCATCCTCCATCTTGCACAATTCGTGAGCACGATTCTATGGACATCAGGGGGTGTGGGGGAGGTCAAATCCAGCGCTTGGGCTAGCTAGAGGAGCTCTCCGAAAGAAGAAAAAGACTGACTAATCCTAGGTTTCTGATCCAGCTTGGGCACACTTTTTCCCAATAACCGAGGACCCAAAACAAGCCGTTAGCGATAGGATGGCGGGGGCTGTAGAGGTCCTCCTTGGCGACACGATTCCGACATCGGGCCAATCAATGGATTCGTAGGGCTGGGTGTAAAGCTCATTCCTAAGAGAAGCCAGGGTCGGGTCGCTCTGGGCCTGGAACCGTTTACCACAGAGATAGCTGATCGGTAAATACACCTGCCGGCTGTGGACCCACCATCTCCATGGATGGAACGGGAGCATGTCCGGTAACACCCACAGCTCTGGCGGGACTGAGTTCACCCCCCCCAGCTTAGCACAGTTGCATCGCGTCAGAGAAAAGTATCCACAAAGAGCTCCAGCAAAAGGTAACATACTCGTATACTCCCAGGAGCGCTAGCCACACTTTACCCCAAGTGGGAATTCCCGTGGCACCGCCTGATGCTCCACGGACGAACGTGAGTCCTACTCAAAAGGATAAGGGATGACGGTATGACAGATGGACGTACCAAGCGCATGGAGTGTGGCGCGGGCCCGGACCAACATGGGGTGCTCGGCATCTACGCCGAGCAGCCGACAAGCTACGTAGTTCAGGGTGGTACCAAAAACGTCGACTTCCCCGAGGTATGACTATTGGGGATATGCAAAGGCGGTTAGAAGAAGCTTCAGGGTGACCGGGCCAAGAATTTGACCCACAGTCCCCAGCCTCGGTCGCGCACGTTCTGCCCTTGGCGTTGGTCATTGGCTAATCCACGAGCAATCTCTATCTTGACTTCCTCGGCTAGTGGTGTCTTGGTGATGTAGCACGCGATCACCATGCCTGGAATTCAGAATACGTCAGCCGTTTCTCCAACAAAAAAAAAAAGGCGTATTCAGCGGATAATTTACCGGGAGTTAAAAAGAGAGGTCCTGGAGGGGGACGAAGCAAGAAAAGAAAATTTAAGAGCTCGCAAGCGCGTTTCCAGCTGTTATTACACGACAAAACTTACCGCTGAACTCGCCGCTGAGAACATCGATCAAGCACCCGCATAGTCACTGGCCGCATTCTCCAAAGAAAAAAAAATCGTTTGGGTTGACGCACCTCCAATGACCATCGGGCATCTGCAGTCTCTTATAAAACTCAAAACCATTCTTAGCGGCCTGGAGAGGGTTTCCATCGGGTCGGGAAGAGCGGGAGATTTCTGATGGGGTGGTGACAGCGAATGCAGAGCGAGAGGCAAAGGGGCACGAGTGAGTATGGGTGGAAAATAGTTTGAAAGGTTTGATTGAATAAAAAATACCGAGTGTCTTGAGAGCCAATATTTGCTCGGGAAACTCTGCTCGCCCAGCGTTTTGTCCGGGGACGAGTCGTACGTCCACACGGCCTGATCCTCGCCCGGCGCTGGGAGGAGATGCCAGCGGGCGAGGTCGGTTGAGCCCAGTGGGGCAGCCGATGAAGGCTTCGAATTGTTCGACATGTATGCGCCGGGGTTCGGTTGACAGTCCACGAATGGGGACTTCTTGGAAGCTGATGCGATCAAAGGTTGATTGATCAGGTGTTGGAAAATAAATATGTAATTATTTCAGATCAGGAAGGCTAGTTTGCTATTTAGGTGATTGCAGGATGGCCGGCGACACGCGAATTCTGTTGAGGAACGTGTTTCGTCGCTGATGAATTACAGTTCAAGACTTTCTACATCACCAGGTTGGGAATCTGGGGTTGATTGGGGGAAAGACTGTGGATAGTAGACCGAGCGACCTGAGATAGGAGTAGCATACACTGACTCACCCTATGGATCACTTCAAGAAGCTCCTATCACTACCACCGACGCTGACTGTTCAAAAGATGTCCCCAATCAGTTTCGTGATCGATATGTTGAGGGATGAATAGTTTGAGGGGATCGCCTGACTCACATTATGGAAGCTGGATGTTTCAGTGGAGAGCCTTGCGGATGGATTCAATTAAGAAGTCTGCAACTGGCGCAGATGTACACTTCAGCTGCCCTTTCTCAAGGAGATGTATGTATTAGGCACGAAGCGTCCAACTGCAGCAGCAGCATGTTGCAGGAAGAAAAACGGAAAACAAGTTGTGCCGACATGGACAGTCACAGAGCTGGCAATGGAAGGGAAGATGTTGTCTTGTATCCGCTGCCCATGGGAAGTGAGCACTCCCACCAAGGGAAAGAAGGCTTCTCGTCCTCTTCGCCTTGGTACACCCTTGACTATTACCATCCACACCACATAACAGTCGAAGCCCCGACTTGATATCCCGGCCCATTGGATGCTCGAGTTTCTTCGGTCTAGCTACACACCGCTCTGCTATGGAATCCGACAGGACCGACTAGGAAGGAGACACGAACGGAAAACGAGTACAAGCTTTTCAGGTGTGTTCAGGGAAGCACGTAACGGACGCACACTAGCGATTCACTGGTCGAGTAATGGTGCTGGTGCGCTGTTCGTTACGCTATAGGCTTAGACACGTTTCGGTTATAATATCCGCCTCCCATCCTCCCCGGTATCAGCTGACTTGCGAGTACAATCCCTTTCCTAACAGTACACGCGACCAAAGGAGGTTCTTATCTTGGCGGTATTTTGTGTGTGTGCAAGTCGTGAGATACAGCCAGCTCTAAACTCTATCGGTAAGTTTCTTCCTCTCGCTTCATCAGTCAACTCAGGCTGACCCACCGAACTTCTCTAGAATACATTCCTGAAATAACGCCGTACGGTACAAACGCACATAACATATATAGTAACGCGCGACGACGACCACCAAGGTCCCAATGGATTCCGCCCATGAGGCAAAGCCCTCGACAGCCAGCACGCCTACAGACTCAGGCGAGCCAACGATCCATATCGTGACGCAGGACGAGTGTTTCAAGCACGTCTTTCGGCGGACCAAAGAGCGTGCGACGATTTACGAGCGGCCGGAGCGACTCCGCTTCGTCAACCTCGGCCTCGCCGCCGCCCTCGCCTGGGACTCGCTCCACCACTCACCCGCAAGTCTCCTGCCCCCCTCTGCCACCAACGAGCCAAACTCTTCCTCCCCCTCGTTCAGACTCCCCGGGTCACTTTCACTAAAACTACCAGGAAAATCGCCCCGCACGATCCAGCCCTCGCTAAGATACACGATCAGCCTAACCGCCCACCCTCCCCTGACTCCAGCACCCCTCTAACTCTCAAAATCATACGGATAGATTTGCTTCTTTTCGTCTATCTGGCACTTACATCGAACAACTCATGGGCCTCTGTCTCCAGGCCTCGGAGCTCAATCTGTCTGGCTTTTCCGAGGTGCCGGAGCATTTGCCACAAGGAGATCTGTAAATGACCCCCCTCCCTTTTTATATATATATATATGAACAGGAAGCTCCTCCATTTCTCATCAAGCAAGCTGAACCATCTTCTCACTCGACGCGTATTGGTTAGTTACCTCTCAGCAGGCAGCGAGGCCGCCATCCTGGCTCGATCGGTGCCTGCTATACGGCGATCGATTCGGTGCTCAAACAAGCTGAGCCAAAGGTTGAGGCGAGCCGTTCCTCGAATGAGCAGGAAGAGAATGGGGCGTTTAAGAAGGCATTTGTCAACGTCCGACCGCCGGTCACCATTGTACCAACTCAGAGCCGATGGGTTTCTGCTGGGTGAACAACGTGCTGATCGGCTGCATGTACAGCTACCTGACCTACGGCATCGACCGGATCTGCCTGGTGGATATCGACCTCCACCATGGGAACGGCAGTCAGGATATCGTCTGGCGAATCAACGAGCAGGCGGCCAGCCAGCCGAATCCTTCCGGGAAACGCAGCCTGATGATCAGCTACAGCTCCCTCCACGACATCAACTCGTACCCTGCGAGGACGGCGACCCGGTCAGGATCAAGGAGGCCTCACTCAACATCTGTGTCGGTAACGCTATCAACCAATTCATCCAGAACCTCCATCTTCAGGACTGGTCCGACGAGCAGGACTTCTTCGAAAGGCTGTACCCTCAACCTGGCAGGCCTTCGAGCAACACATGTCCTCCTTCTTTCGGATCTCGGACGCTGATCCAGATCGGTCTCTGATATTTGTCAGTGCAGGTGAGACGACTTGGCGGTTCTGTTCCTACTGCCCCTCCCGCCTGTATCTTTGCTGATTTCTGGCCGCTTCTACGGGGTTGTCAGGGTTCGATGCTTGCGAACATGAGAGTGAGGATATGTCCCGGTATGCCAAGAAACTGCCCACCTCGTTTTTCCACCGGTTTGCGCGGGACATAAGTCGGTTCTCCGAGGCCCACTGTCGCGGCAGAGTAATCTCGGTGCTGGAGGGGGGATACAGCGAGCGAGCGTTGATCGGAGCAGTCTGAGCTACATGCTGGGGATGCTGGGGCGTCGACGGCGGAAGAAGGGGGAGAGGCGGGCGGGGGCCGGAGCGACTGGAGCGGCTGGTTCGACTGTGTAAGCGGGGGAGTCTGGGCGGCGGGGAGCGACGACGAAGACTGTGGAGGATGCGGAGGGAAGGAGGCCGCATGGCTGGCGGAGACGCGGCGGATCTTCGAGGCGATCGACGGCTATGGGCAGGTGCAGAACGCGCTCAAGTCTGTCGCGAGACGCGAGCAGAAGCAGCGCCTCTTGCAGCAGAACCTCGGCCTCCTCCAGCCCCGCCTTCCCGACGCTCCTCGCCGCAGCCAGCGCGCCATGCCAGCGCCCCCAAGACCGCCGTCCCGCCCTCCAGTCCCCACTACATCCCAAGCCCTCTTCCCCCAGACCCTGCCCTCCACTTCCCAGCCAGTCGTCCGCCACTCTTCCCCACTCACCTCCGAACCTGAGTCCTCCACTCTCGACGACTCCGACGAGCACCATGACGACGGCCCGATCCCCGCCGCAACCAAGCGGGCCCATCCATCGACAGCCTGTTCTCCAACCTGCAACTTGGCCTCACTCTCATTCCTCTCCTCCTCCTCCTGAACCTCCCTCCTCCTCCCCAAGTCTCCTCCACTATCCCCCAGCCCCATCCTCCCTCCCTAAAGTTAACTGGTGTGGAAAGCCGGCGGCTTCTTTCCCGCCGCCCGTGCCGATCCTCCGCTCCCCAGGATTCCATCTTATGCCCGATCCAACCGACACTCGCAAATAACCCTTCTTCCTTCCGCTGTCATCCTCCGATATCCACATCATCTGCGTCCGGCATGGCCGCTATACTATGTTCTTTTCATGCATCTACACACCACCAGTGACTCGACTTGGAATGACTATCTCAGCATCCTCGTTGGTTGTTTGACACACTCCTTCCCATTCTCCCTTGTGGCTTTTTTTTCCCTTTTTTTTCTTCTTCTCTAGCTTTTGTTTTTTTGTACAGAGTGAGAGATCGTACGTGGATTTGGAAACGTTGTGTGTAGCCCGGCAGAGAGAGAGTCGTCCGCCCATTGTCCCCTGCAAGTCGTGGGCTTTCTGACCCCATAGCACCAGCGCCTGACGTGCATATATATGCCTCAGAAAGGCGCCTCAAGGCAGGGCTTGTTTTTGGGGAGGGGGGAGCACCTGCCTGCTAGCAGTGCATCAGGTCAGCCAAGTTCTGGGAAGCCTGCCCTGGTGTACAAGTGCATGTGGAATTCTAGGTGTTACTTTTTATTTAAAGGGGTTTTTTTTTTTTTTCTATGTCGTCTCACCAGGTGGCGTTGGACACCAAGGTCCTGCCCTTGCACACTAATGTCAGGGCAGTCTAGCATCATGGGACTAATGGAGCTGGCCAGAGGGTGGCAGGATGGCTGGCTCACCTATGGTGCCTAGAAACTTGGGAAAAAGTGGGACAGCAACGGGGATATGTAGTGGCCTTGACACCGGCTTGCAGATGAGCCAGGATGAGCCACGGTGGGTGGACACGATAACGATGGTGAAAGCCGGAGGAATGTGGGCTTGCTATACTGCACTACAGTGGGAGCAGATAAATAAAAAACCCCACTTGAGAGCGCATAACGTTTTATTTGTGGCCTGTTCAAGCTTCGGTGGCTCTCTCCCGCCAAAGCCCTGCGCAGGCTGTGCAGTGTCAGCCAGGTCTGCTTTTTTTTTTTTTTTGTGCAGGTGCAGGTGTAGGTGTGTACATAGGTGCAGGTGCTGGTGCAGACGGGCTGGATTTCTCATCAAGGGATGTGCAGCCCAATGGTGGTATCTCCCTGAGGTTCTTGACTTTGGTTTTTTTTCTGATTAGGGTCTTAATGTGTGTGTGAGATTCCTCAGATATCCAAGTGTCAGTTGGGGCTTTGAGATGCAGGACATGCGGTAATGTCAAGGCTTGAGATTGGGTGACTTTGTGTGCAGCTTGCTGATATTTATTTATTTATTGAAGTGGCGTGTCTTGATGGCGTTCGGTATGTTCCAGCCTGGATGTTGTTGTGTGTCCCCTTTGTTTGTTTGTTTCTGTCTTCCCACTGCCGCAGTGACGCGACCAGCCGATCCATATCTATCTTGTTCCGATTCCTGATCAAATATTTAATTTGCACATCCTCCTTCTTCAGATCGACTCCAAAGTGAAAACATCTTGTCACTCTCGACGCGTCCTGATTGACTCTCGCTTTCGCTCAAGGAGAGGAATGTGTTGTTGATGTCTGTGTGAGTCTGTTCTTTTTCTGGGGGGTTGGCGCGTGTTTTACTTTTGACGCGCACTGAAAACTCTCTCCACACTATACACTCCAGAAGAAGAAGAAGAAGTAACAACAACAACAACTTGCTCATAAAACTCAACACGAAATGCATCGCTGGCATCCTCAAAACGATCCCCCCCCTTCCAACCAACCGGCATACTCCTCCAGCTCAACTCGATCTCGAAAGCGACCGCTCGAGCCATCCTCTCCCAACCAATACCCACCAGAACCCTCCTCAACCAGAAGACAATCCATCATCCAACATCATAGCAGCACCAACCTACGCCCATTCGATTCAGACGCCGATCACCATTCCCGGCCCTCCCTCAAACCTGTCAAACGGTCCATCACCGTCACCTCCCCCGGCTGGGACCCCGTAGGCGATGACGATGCGCTATATATCCAGAGCGACGACACGCATCTACGCGACTTCGCTGCTGCCTCTCACAACCCTTCCTCCAGCACTCGCTCCTCTCGTCTCGATCAAGCCTTACTCCAAGCACGAAAACGTAAAAGAACTACCTCTAACTTCGACAGAGATCCCCCTAGCTCCAGACCCTCCGCAACATCGCGTCAGTACATCCTCTCTTCTCTCTACGCATCCTAGTATACTAAATCAACGCGTCTCTTCCCACTCCCCCTTTGGTTTCGAATTTTAGAATCATCTAGACCTCCCCTGAAACATGACGCCGAAGGATGTTCTAACTGTCGTACCAAGCAAAGCATTTGCTGGTATAAGAAGAACAAACCTATCCTCCTTTCTGATGGAACTGAAGCCTGGGGTGAAGAAAAACTTTGCAATCGTATGTGACTTGAGGCTTTCTTTTTTAGAGTGTATCGACTGACACGAGACACATACGCGTCCATCGAATCTGAACAGCATGTAGCATGCATTGGAACAAAAATGGTTATCATCGTAACGTACGACCCAAAGCACCCAAGCAAATCACCCAACCGCGTCCAGCTATCATCCCCTGTCGGTCCTCCTCATCTCGAACTCGACGCTCCTGCCCTGCCGACTTTCCCGTCGGTCTCTCCAGTCCCACAGCATGCATCACAAAAGTTCATTCAACCCTAACTCGTCCGCAAATTCGCTCCCGCTCACCCTCCCAGCTGACCTTGGCTGCCGAACGGGAAGCCCGGATCGTCAAGAGAAGTGTGGCCAAGGCTAACGCCAAGAGCAACGCGTTGAGACAAAAAAAGCAGGTCCCAATGTTCGGTGACATCTCGGAAGAGGAGGACGAACTGTACGATAACCCTATCGTCTGTCCCCCTATTCCGCCTCCACGTCCATCTAAGCACGGCTCTCGAAAGGCATCGCGAAGTTTGAGCCTGAAAAACGACCCCACTACCTCAGGTACAACAAGGCTTTCCACGCGAGAGAGATTACTCTCAAGCGTCTCTCTCGGCGACGTGTCTTCAGCTTATAATCATCATCATCCCACCCAAATACCCTTCCATGAAAAACAAGCATTGGAAGACTTCTCGAATCAGCTTCTTTCCAATCAACTGGTCCCTCATTCCGAGCCTAATCAGGAGGAAAATGTGCACATCTCTCCACCCAGAACTCCCCCACCCAGCGCTCACCTCCTCACCACCAGGAACGTCTCGCCGCCGCGTAATTCGCCCGGTCAACTGTGCGACCTCAGCAACATCCTTTCGCCATCCTTCCTTAACGGCAGTCCAAACTCGCTGTTACGGAGGCTCAACTCGCAAAAACTTGATATCTCCGCCGAACCGTCTAACCTTTCAGCCTCATACCTATCCGATTTCCCGCCAGGTGTACCTGAGAAGGTTTTCTCACCCAGTCGCCTCTTGGTCTCACCGAGCAGAAGTAACCCTTTGCCTCCGGTAGCGGAACCTAGTAAGAAGCCATCACCCAACCCACTGTCCACTGGCTCCGTTGGGCTGTTGGATGCCCACCTGAACTCAAGCTCCTCGGGTCGAAGTCTGAAGCAGCAGTTTATCTTTTCTCCCTCCCGCTCGGCGCTCAAATCAAAGGAAAACGGGCGGCAACCTGTTGACAACACCATTGGGAAATCTGAACAAAAACAATTGCTGTGATCTCTGAATTCCCAGATCCGCTGCCCGGCCCCTCTAAAGCACGACGGCACAAGAAACTATCTGGCGAAGCTGCTTATCGGGACCCTTTACCCCCTTTACCCTTCAGTCACGGTAACTCTGATGCCCGTCTGGAGCAGCCCCCGCGTCCCCCGAGCAAGAGCTCTTCGAGGAAAAAGGGCAATTATCCGTCATCTGGTGGACAGCCGAAGCAGACGATGGCGCGGACGATCTGGTCTCGTGGCATGGAGATGGCGGGAGTGTCGTCTGAGGATCCGCAGCTGGAGGGGCTATTCGGGAAAAAAAATGCGGGGCCAATCGCCGCTAGAAACGTGGAATTCGGAGGGGGGGGGTATTGCAGCACGCCGATGGAACATTCGATGATGATGATGACGACGAAGGAGAGCGGGCTGAGCTCTGGGATTCTACGTGGCCTGAAACCGTCGGTGTCCACCGAGCGTGCTGCCCTGCTGGGCGGCAGTGCGCTGGGAGGAGGATACTCGGACGGCCAGATGTTCTCCGCCAGCAGCCCCCCCGTGCTGCCGCCGCCGAGCGACTGTTCCGAGGGGATCACGCCGCTGTCCGGCGAGCCGAACAGCGACGAGGCGGACAAAGAGCTGGAGGAGCACTGTGGGCCGTTGAACCACCGGACGACTGTCGCGCGGAACAGCCTGCTACCTAAGCGTGCAGGGCGCCACAGCATGGCGTACGACCTGCCGGTCGACAGCCTGGAGCCTTCTTCTGGGGGCGCGTTTCGGGACACGACGTCTTCGGCCATCAACATGGCACTGCGGCCGGCGACGACGCTTTCGCAGCAGCAGCCCTCATCGAGCTCGACCCCCTCGTCGTGCCATGATGGACTTGCAGCCGACGTGCACCACCAGCCTGAACGCGTCCTGGCCGGCCTCTCGCCCGAAATCGTCGCCGCTTTGGCCGACGCTATCAAGGCCGGTCTCTCCCCCGACGAGCTTGCCAACGCCCTCCACGCCATCGATCTGCCCCTGCAGCCCCCACTCCCCCCCGCTTCCTCCTCCCCCGAAAACCCCGCCCTCATCCACAACCCCCTCCACCTCGCTCCCTTGCCTAACCTCCCCGACTCAAGCTTCCCCTTCCTCCCCACTCCCGACGCCCCCTTCGATCACTCGCCGTTTGATCTCTCTACCAATACCCCTCATCTCTCCCTTCATCATCATCACCTCAACGACTTCCTCATGCCCCTCCACGACCTCGATGGCCTCTTCACCCTCCCCGCTAATCCCCCCTCTCTTAACCCTCCCCCTCCTCCTCCTCC
>SMGU01006033.1:0-14413 GCA_004348175.1 Puccinia novopanici
CCCTTACCAGCTAGGCTATTCACCCTTTCTATAAACCTCAACAACCTTTCCTCAATCTATTACATCACTCATCACTCATAACCCCTCTTTATCATCACCAACCTCTGTTCAATCCCACACTCATCACTCCTCATCACTCACCACCACTCATCATCATCCATCATCCATCATCATCCATCATCATCCATCTCTCATCATCATCATCATCAACCTTCACTCACTCTCATAGATAGATCTCACTTGGTCCACAGCCATCTTGAACCAGACCATCCCTATCACGTTAAATAAACTGCCAAGCGATCTTGGTGGTCTTGTTTTCTGGTAGCATAGAAGGGCAGAGCTTGCAACTCATCCATCCCCTTCTCAATTCAGCAAAAGGGTTCACAACACCTTTTGAGTCTTACAACGTATACTTACAGGAGTTCCCTCCCTGAAAGGTTGAGAAGAAGCTTTGCAAGATTTAAATACTTGAAGCTAATTATCTTTAATAAATTATTAATTATAGGAATTAACTCTTACCATCACCAAATCACCACGAGTCCATCACTCATAGCACAACCAGTGCTCTTAAATCACTTGGTTAGTAGCATAGAGGCTGACAGTCCAGCTCTTCTCACCCTGTTATTTTGGGGAGGGAAGTATGTTTTGGACAGTAGGGAAGATTCTGAGTGTTGTGAAGGATCACACTTGTGTAGAAGAGGATTCCTGAAAGGTTTGCTGTTGTGTCACACCTGCAGAAGAAAAAGAAGAGTTCTCAAGACTTGGACAAGTCACTCCAGAAGGATCCAGGACAGAAAATTGACAGTGTGAATGGTGATGGAAATGAAATTCAAGTTTACACAATACATGGCAGGTGGGGTAGAAAATGGTCTGTGTAGAAAATGATGTAAGAAATTCCAGCCTCAAGAACACTGAACAAAGCCATCAATATTATGTGATCACAACTGGTGTGATTGTTCATCACAATATCTAAAGGCTGGTTGTGCTTTCTGAAGGAAATGTTGACTCTGGGAGAGAATCCTAGAAATTCCAAGGGTTTTTATATCTTGAAGAATGCCTCAGAAGCACTCAAATGAAGGAATGGGTGACATCTTAGGGTTGTGGTCCTCCTCAAGGTATCACAAGTAGTCCCACAAGGCTTAATATGTGCTCACTATATCACACTTAATCTGATGATGTGATATCACCTTTATTGTGAAAGAGAATTTTACAACAAATTTTGTGCACCCAATGAATCTACCATGTGGTATATGTGCAGCATTAATTCATTGCAAGCACATTTAAGTGTGTTACACATGATTTGAGTGCTTCATGGAGCAATCAAGACCTCATGGTATATCCTGAGGGTTGTTCAAGTAATGTATAATCCTACAAGAGATTCTGAAAGATATTTAGGATAATTATTTTATGTATCAATTATTTCTATTATCACAATACTACTGGAGACTGAATATTAATAGGAATAATTAATAAAATGAAAATGGAGAAATGGAAAAAACCTGGACAAACCTTTCTGGGCCAGGGAAGACCAGACCAAGATAAACAAGACAAAACCAATGAGACTATAGTCATTAACAAGGTTCTAGGTATTTGCAGCAGTGGGCCACTACGCTACATGGGCAAAATAGCATAGTGTAGTGGTCAATTTTTTTTTGCCAATGCTGTAGCGTTAGTGGTGCTACAGGACCGCTACAGCGCTTGTAGTGGCTATTTTACGCTACAAAGCGCTGTAGCGCAGCATAGCAAGGCTTTTCTTTGGCCTTGATCCGTTAGCATTAGCACAAAACCACTAAAAGTGACGGCAAAATCCGTTAGCTGTTAGCGGTTTTATGCTATGCTACGGTAACACTACCGTTAGCGTAGCGGCCTGCTGTTGGTATTTGATAAATGAGTTTTGAGGTGTTATTTCTTATGTACCTGTTCAAGTAAAAAGGACACTATTATTGCCAGGTAAGTTTAAGCTATGCAGCTACTTGTTTCATATAAGGTATGGTGCTCTGTGGTGTACAAATGTCATGTTCTCTACTTTCTGAAAAATGACCTGCCTGCCTTTCAGAGTCTACATTGAAACCCACTGTTCATCATGTGGGCTGCCTACAACTCAAAAGTGAGTGCAAGGTGTTGGTGTTTACCAATTAATGCATTTCTATAAAATATTGAAGAGAATATCAAAATTTCAGGAAGATAATAAGAAAAGTGGTCCTCTGGTTGATATTGAATGAAGCAATAACTCTGTATAAGAGAATACTGGAGCAGTGTATAATGCATGTTGATTGTTGCCTCCTATGGAATAAATATCCTCACATCAGGGGTCCTGGTACATCTAATAAGAGCAGTGTTGGGATTCTTGAGACATTAACACTGCAAAAAAAACTTGATCAACTGCCTGCAGTTGACATTTAGCATGCTCCAGCCAAGCTGCCATCCAAACTCCACATATTTGCATATGTAGATTTTTGGCACAGTCACTGTGCAGTGTGCACAGTGACTGTGCATTCAAGCTTGGTTGAGTCAATATTGGAGAAAGGTTTGAGTAACACCACAAGCTTCCTTGGACTTTCAGCATGTCAACTGCAGGCAGTTGAGCATGTTTTTCCTGAAGTGTAAAAAGCCATGAATATATTTGGACCCAAAAAAAAAGCATGTTTGTTTCACAATGGAAAAAAAATGCTGAAGAATGATCAGAGAAGGAAAGGAAGAATCCAACTTCCAGAGAAAAGAAATAAAGAGACTCAAGGGGATGAATCATGGGGACATGAGCTGTCATATTGTCAAGGAAGGCTCTCAGGGGTTTTTGGGAAACTTTCTTGCCTTCACAGGTCATTTTAAATTCTTTATTGGCAGATCTGGGCCATGGAGTGTCCTGGCACAAGCAGTCCATGCTGGATGAAATTCTCCACAATTAGCCACTGTCTCATGGTTGGTTCAGATCTAGCTTGAATGTTGTTTGGTTTCCCACCATCTCATATTTACCAACATCTGCCCTATTTTCTAAGGGTAGAAAGTAAGACCATTACAACCCAAACCAGTGAATATGATTTCTTTCAGATCACCCAACCTAGTCAGTGTGGGGGCTGGAATCACCACGTCTGATGAAAACCACACAATGAATTCCACTCTTCTCAACCAATATTCACAGCTATTTCCCCCATCCCAGATTCACTCACCAGGGGAAAATTGTAGGCACTTGCACAGCAGGTGCCATAAATAGTACAAAGTTACCATTTGTACTTTTTATGGCACCTGCTATTCAAGTTCCAGAATTTTCCCTTGGTGACTGGTTTCAGCCTCACTGAGTAGGCTTTTCTGGGAGCATAATTTTGGATATAATCTCAAAACAAGATTCCACAAACAAAAGAGGAAAAAAATAAAAATAAAATGGGACATCTTCTTCACCACTGAACACTTTTGCACAAGAGCTTGGTCTCTCAAGGTGACACATAATGCATAATTATGTAGAGCAATGGCCATGATTTAATATTCTCATTGGTAATACATGGGATAGTTTCAATCATAAAGAAAGGTGGAAGTATATAAAAAGGAAAACATGTTTCACAGCTTATAAGTCAGGGTATTTGTATTGCTCTTTTATCTTGGGAAATTTTGTTTTTGTGTGTGGTGCAATATTTTCTTTTTGTTGAGAAAATATCCCAAGGCTTTTGAACAGGATAGAAATTCCTATAGCTCCTTCATAATTACATTAAAATTTGAAAACACCATGTTAAGGTATTTTGAATCATTATCAAAAGATCCCATGGATTTGAAATGCCCTCATGGATTCCCCACATGGACAATGGGATGCTACATATCTGAGTTGAAATTCAGTAATGTCCATTGAAGCTTGAGAATGATGTTTTCTGCATATCTTGAGCCTATAAAAAGCATATTGTATTTACTGTATGGCCTTGTTCACTTCAGGAGTTCTGTTCTTGCAATGACCCAAACCTAACTTGGTTCAATTCATCCAACATTGTCTGAGCAGCTCCAATCCAACTTTGCATTGTTGGAAGTGGCCACATAACTCCAATTCAGTGGCCTGGTTTTTACTTCACTACATATCAACTAATTGTAAATATATTTGTTTCATCCCATATTCATATATCTTTTGATAAATGCACCCCCCCCCCAAGAACAAAAAAAAGAAAGTAGACCAACACTAAATAAATGAACTAATTCAGGCTGAGTACTTGGACTGTGTTGGACTTTGATCACTTTTTCCACTATTTTTATGTGATACACACCTGTAGTTCTCATGTCACATATATATCACATATCATGTAGTATACCTGGGGAGAACCACTCATGGAAGGATAACATTCCTCATCCTTCCACAACCCTTTCATGCTTCTCCAGGCAAGTACTTTTCCTTTCTCTCTTCTCATTTATATTTATTTTATTTTATTTTCTGTCTTTCATCTGAGGTTGTTTCTCTTCTTCTCATAACTAATGGATATGTCTCACCAACTATTTTTGGATGCTTCTCCAGCTTATCAGAGGGGTGACTGAGTAAAGGCTACAGCTGGTGAAGATTATCAGTTGAGATTTTTGTGATTGTTGAGGTGAAACTGATGTAGATCAGTTGGATCAAATGTTAGCTGACATTAGCGTCTGATCCAAGGATATTGAGAAGATACCTTCAGTGGTGACCTAGGGCTAAATTTTTGAGGCAGCACACACTGCAAAAAAAAAAAAAACTTGCTCAACTGCCTGAAGTTGACATGCAGAAAGTCCAAGGAAGCTTGTGGTGTTACTCCAGTCTTTCTCCAAGAGTGATGCAACCAAGCTTTGATGCACAGTCACTGTGCGCACTGCACAGTGACTGTGTCAAAAGATCTACATATTCAAACAGGTGGAGCTTGGATGGCAGCTTGGCTGGAGCATGCAGCATGTCAACTGCAGGCAATTTATAAAGTTTTTTCTGCAGTGGTACAGGCATTTCCTCAATAACATATTGGATGATTTAAGGCTGGTTTCATGAAAGAATGATTCTTTAATTTTTTTTTTCAGTATAGATAATATGACCCACACTGTTTTCAATACAATCTAGAGTTGGCAGGGGCATGAACGAGGAACTTGATTGAGGTTCAAATATGAACCAGAGTTGTTCATGCCTACTGATCTCAAATTTGAACTATCCCATGCACATTTTTTTTACAAAAAAAGTTTTTTTATATGCACCAAGTACATCAACACAGTGTGTACCGGTGACACAAGATAATCTCCAAAAAAAAAAAAGGACAGAAGAGAAAGCAGGTTTTCAATCAGTCAGAGCATTACTGCCTTGCAGGCCTGAGCTCAGCATTGCTAATGGTTCCAGATTTAAAATCATCACAAGCTGGCACCTCTCTCCTCCCAATTTTTCCTTCCTTTCTTTTTGTTGTTGTGGTTGTTGGAAACAGTCATATCCAAGAGCTTCAAAAGGTCTACAACAAGCTGTGATTCATATTCTTGTTAATTTGACTCCCATTGCTGTCGCTAAATCTCTGCAACAACTTTCACCGTAAATCCAATTGAGGCACCTTATAAGTGGAGACTGCTACATGGATGAGACCATCCATGCTCATGGGAGTACACAAAATCTCTGAAGCAAAACGCCAAATTCCCAGAAGGAAAACATCCATCTTTGCAGTGCTCAAGAGACAGAGTCTCACCTCTTTCCCTTCCTTTTTCTTGTTTGCTTGTTTTCTTCACGCCTTAATGCTCTGCACAACAGTGGCCCTAAATGGTCTTTCCTTCTCCCTACAAGTAGTACATCTGTCATCCTTCTTCATTGTTATCCCAAAAGAATCAGCAGCAGATACATCGAGTGGTGATACTTAATTCATAACGCACATGTGTTTTACAACTTGATCTGCAATATATTAAAACGATAGAAAGAGAAGCACAAAGACCAAAAAAAAAAAAAAAAAGTGAACAGGTTTGAACAAGGCATAGCTCTGCTCGAGTGAATGGATCTTGGAAGAAAGGGTTAAGTTCAACAAGAATGGTCCAATCATGTGAATAGACACACCAACCAGCACCACATCAGGGAGGGCTACTTCTGCCAAAGGGTAAGAACCAGGGGGACCTGCAAGCTGCGTGATTTGTGTGGAAAGCATGTGGTTAATTTGACCTTAACAGGTCGTCATGGCCGAGGACCAAGTTTCTAAAGGGTGATTTAAACTGATGCAAGTGGGCATGATGGCGAAGACTCGAGCGTTGGGAAGTCGAGGAAGTCTGATCGAGGTTGAGCGAGGAAGAATGGGAGCTGGATGAGGCTTGAGGGCGCGGATGTGAGTGCAGGATCGAGTTCTTGGTTGGGAAGGTGGAGCATCGGATGTATTTCAGGTTCACACTCAGGGCCGCCTCGTCTTCACCTTCCTTCGACTCACAGTCCCCGACATCACCACAGCATTGTTCACCCGTGCATCCTTTACCCTCGGGATGAGTTTGTTGCGAAGCTCGGTTCTTGAAGCCGCGGCGGGGCTTAGGATGTGCGCTTGCATTCCGATCGCATCTTTCTGGACTGAGTTTCACGGCGTGGGAGTTCTCTAAGTGATCGATGAGCGGCTTGACGGTACAGTTACGATGGTAGACATCCTGCGAATTATGATGTTGGAAGTCGGATGAGTTGACGAATGGGTGGCAAGCTTCATAGTCTGATTTGTTGAGTAGGATGGTTGCAGGGTGTATTCGATGATCGGGCTTGTTGGACGTCAAGTGCAACTGCAATAATCTCTTCGGTAGTGTATGTGAGATCGACTGATGAGAGTGATATGGGTTTTTGGGGGCCGTCCCAGACGGCTGATCGGGGAAGTTTCCGATGGATGTTTCTTGGCCACGATGTTGATATTGTATCCCTGCTGGATATGTTGGTCTTGATGATCCTCATTAGTGGTACTCTCGTCATCTAGATCTGACGAAGTGGCAGACGATTCACTATCATCCAAGTATCCGCCGTTATTTTTTAAAAATGATTCCAAGATGATCTGTCTCGTGGATGAATCGTTCGATCCATCATTTGCATCATCTACTGCTGAGACTTGTGAGTTAGGATCAAGAGGCGGATTGGGTAGAAATAAGTTTGGAATGAATTTTCTGATGGATACAGTTTTACCAGTACGGTGGGAAGAGTTTTGCATATCGGCCGAATGTGTTGACTGCCTCTGCTGATGATGATTTTTATCTGCGGCATAAAATTCTTTTAACGTTACAGGCATTCCGGTGAGTTTTCGGATGAGTTTCTGAAGAGCCGAGCGATCACCGGAATCGGAAGGCGGATTTTGGATGCTTGACGCTGTTGTGGGTCCCATTTCTTTGATGTTTCCGGATGGAGGAGATTACCTGGATGGCGTGATCGGTTGCTTGTTCATGCTCTGAAAGCTGACCGCTGAGGGTGAAAGCAACGCCACAGGACTCTTCCTGGATCAAGTCCTTGCCATCATCAGAGGCGTCTCGTTGTCGAATCGGGTTTTGATGGAAACGATCGACAAGGCGCACCAGCGCGGCTGCGGTTACCGGCTGAGGTCATCCGGATGAAGGGGTGTCTGTGACAGCTCAACTGACAATCCTCACCACCCTGGAAACTCGCTACAAAGAACATGTCCATCGAGGCTGCTATCAAAGTGCACAGAAATATAGGAAACTGGAGTCCAACGCGGCGATTTGGGCTCTGATCAGTGTCTGCCAAGCCATGAGAATGAGCAGAACCTGATGAGACAAGCAGGAATTTCATAGATTTTTCATGTGGTCGCAATCATTTCCACCTTTAATTCTTGACTGAAGGGGCGGGGGGTTCAGTTTTGCATTGCCTGTTGAGACGTATCAAAAGGCCTCAGCATTGCACTTCAAGTTCTAGGATCATCCGCACTGGTTGCTAAGTTAGACCAGATTAAGGGAATCAATCCAAAATGTCAACCGCATCGGTGCAGACTAACCATGCATTATCTTAGCCTGGAGCTCCAATTAGAGCTAGTCCCCACTTACTTGCAAGGGCCCAGCCGAGCACTCCTTACTTATAAAGCCTCCAGATGTGCATACAGCCTTCATTAAGCTTGCATACGAGCGGGGCATGTTATCTTGTGTGCCGATTGACAGCAGCAAGATATTGTTCGCGAAGGGCCATCAAGATACATGATGAAACCTCGGCCACCTCTGAAAACGAGACCCATCGACAGTGGCGGTGTTGATGATGACAAGAGAATTGGTTGTAAAATTTCAAGAAAACCATGAAAAGAGGCCATGAACAAGCAAAAGATCCAAGGGGGAGGCAAGTAAAACGGGTGGTGGTTTGAGAGACTTGTTAGCGCTTCATAGTGCGCTGTTTTTCGGCATGTTGGACGATTTTTTTCTCGACAAACATACCCTAAACGAGAGAGAGAGAGAGAGAGAGAGCAAGACTTTACCATTTATGTACTGTTCGGATTGTGCGGATGGGGAGGTGATACCTGTGAGTGGTCGACATGAGATTGATGGGCTGGATGGGGTTGAGATGGGGGTGGTGTGATTGGGACGTGATAAGGGGAAGGTGGGTGAGGTGGGTGAGTGGGATGATGAGGTTGGATAGGATTTGCGTATTCGATGTGAGGCGCAGGTGAGGGCAGCGACACCGAGGCACACTGAGGCGGAAGAAGAAGGTATGTGGCCGTGTCTAGTCGACAGAGCACGCTCGGCCGTCTGCACGCCTCCCCGCCCTGCATTAAAAGAGTGTCTGTATGGTAGAAATCTATGACTCCAAGAGGCGCGCTGTCTCGGGTAGAGGAAAGATATCGGAAAGCGTAACCAAGAGGACAGCAGTAAAAGAAAATATAAACGAGAGCATAAGAGAAGATATATATATATATATATATTTGATATTTTTGAACATTTTCATAAGAGAAAAGTGCACAAAAAAAGGATATAAGTATGAAAATAAAATGGGCCTGAAATTATGTGCCTTTAAGGTGCTCTCTAAGGCCAAGAACTGGTTAAGAGGGGCTTTATTGGTGAACTGGGGCCTGTTTGACAGCTGTTTTCAATTTCCCAAGGCATTGGTAGAGCGGGCTGTTGGCGAGGCTATCGGGGAGAAAGGGAGCGGGGGAGGAGCGGGGGTCGTCGGAGGAGGAGTCGGCGGGGGGTGGGGGGGGCAGGAATTGGCGGGAGGGGGAGGGGTACTTGGGCTCGCGGAAGGGCTCCTCGTCCGTCCATCCATGCTCCAGGATGAGCCCCAGCTCCTCCCCATTCACCGTCGGCGAACTCCCCCCATCCACACTGCTCCCCCCCGAATCCTCCACCGGGTACAGCCCCACGGGCGGCCGTGCTATCTCCGACGAGTCGTAATTCCCTATCGCCATCCCCCACCGGTCATCGTCCGACGACACCATCGACACCGTGTCTGCTCCCCCGCCATACTCGCTTCCCGCCGGCGTCACTAAATGGTACTGTTGCGTTCCAAACGCTCGCTCAAAATCTCGTCGTCGTCGCTCCTCGCGTTTCATCTTCTTTAACCGAGATCTGCAATTTCCATTTAGTTCTGTATTTGAGATTTTTCGAAAAATAAAATGAGGGCTTACCTTTCCCAATCTTCCCATCTTCGATGTGGAATGCCCCTCCTTTGGAGGTCACACTTTGCACCCACCCTCTGATTTGGAGGCACTGGTGTTAAGCTAGAGTGAGCATGGGCCCCTGACCAAATGGGTACAACTAAGAACAAAAGAGAACCACACTTTTACAGTCTCAAACCCTACTTCAAAAGGTCAAAGTGCTAACATTGGCTCAGGTCATTTCCAATTTTTGCTAAAAAGTAAAGCAAAGAAGCAACGAGATAGATGAGCATCCAAAACACGTAAGAGACTTTACGCGAGGTGGCCAGGATGAGGAGGGCGGGCAAGCCGAGGATAGCGGCAAGGAGGATGAGCGGGATGGCGTCGGAGAAGTCCTTGGGAGGATGGAGGATAGAGTTGATGATGAGGGAGTAGGTGAGAGTGATGGCGATGGGAAGGACGATGGTGCCCATGAGTTCCATGAAGACGACGAACTGCATGGAGAAACAGAAGGTGCCACAGAGGTTGGGCACCCGAACTAGCTCCATGAGATTGTGGATAGTCGAGTTGATCCATCTTCGGCGTTGGGAAACCAGGACGGCAAATTCATCCGGGACTAGGGTGCGACACCTTGCCTGAGGACAAAACATCATCTTCCGGGCCGGGAAGGTCCGAATCATCAGTGTGGTCAGGAACCGGTCTTCACCGAGTAACAGCAAGTTTTTCTGATGAAGCGTCGTCACGATCGATTGGCTGTATTCGCGACAGATTTCCGGCTGTGCCAGGATCGGCACCCAGTCCCCGTCGTTCATCCGTCGGGCCTTGAGCCGATACATCGAGAAACATCCCGGCAAACAGGTCACACCTCCAAAGACCGACTCGAATGCCTTGGCGAGATGGTGAGAGATGTAATACTCAAACACTTGGATGGCGGTGACCCAGCTCTGGCGTTTATTGGTGATGCGGGTCTCGCCACAGACACCCATGATCAAGGGGTCGTGTTGCATGCAATTGACCAGATGGCTAATCGAGTCCTTCATCACCGTCGTATCCGCATCGACCATCAAACAAACCTCAAAGAAATCCGGGGTCACGCCCATCAGCGCTGTCATCTTTCTAAACAAATCGTAATCCAGTGGCGACATTCGATCGTTGTAAGTCACACGTGAGAAGAAGTTCATCAGGATCATCTGCGAGTCTCGTTTCCCCCGATTCCCTGGCTTCTTTTCCGTTCTTCCTTCCTCTGGTGTCCCACATTTGACAACCACAATCATCGGTGTTCGACGTCCTTCAACCTGAGCTATTGGAGTTTATAAGAATATTGATAACGAATATATATATAAAAATATCTCAAGGCGACTATGTATATATAAGTAAAAAAAAAAAACTAACTGTAGTGACCTGCATAAATCATGGCTTGATTGTGCTCCTTAGCCCCAGCAGCAACAGCCCTGTAACTCATGGGCATCGGGTCACCGAAGAGGGGGTCGGCCTCCAAGAAGCCAACGCAGACGTCCGGTGTGGACATTTTTTCGCCATGACCGGTGATCATTCCATCACAGACCACAAAGATGAGCTTGCGGGCGTCGGAGTAATCGGCAGCCGAGATGCTGTCAAGCGTTTTCCGAATTCCTTCGGCACCTTCGGAGTAACAGGTGACAAGACAGATGCAGAAGAGTTCGGCGCCAATGGCGGCCATGTTGATGAGACCGTGTGAGTCGAGTACCTTTTGCTGTTTTTGGTTTCGGTTCAGATGGGCCGAGTTGGGGTCGAGGAGTCCAGACTTCTCGGAAAATCCACCTAAAGCCTTTAAGTTGGATGGACGAGGGTTGGGAGAGTTTGTGCCCGAGTTAGGAGTTTGATTGTTGGCGGCCCAGGGTGCGGCGCCGTTCTTGTTGGTAATACTGAGGTTGGCCCCCTCGGGTAGGACGGCAGGACTGACGACCTTTCGACGGAGGTTACGGGGAGGTTTGATGAGTCGATCGCTGAGGAACCAGCTGAAAAAGATGGCCATCAAGAACCTGACCATGACGACGCCGAGGATGACGATGAGGGAGACGTATAGGAATAGCTGAGAGACGAAGCAGCCAGGGGTAATTTTATCGATAGCGCCAGCACGGAAGCGGGATATCAGACAGGGTACGGCGGCCTGTAGTGCAGAGTCATAAGAGAACAGGCGTGTGGCGTCTTTGCCCATGGAGGAGATGTTAGCTTGGAGCATGTGCCTAATGGCTCTGTCGACGGGATCGGGTTCTATGGGTTGTGGGTTTGCGGCGAGGTAAGGTTTTAGGTTAAGGACGATGCCATTAATGACGATATAGCCATCGAGGGATCCGACCTGATCCCAGGTGTAGCCGAGGGGGACGCTGAGGTTGGTGAGTTTGAACTGGTCTAACGTGGTTTGTTGGAGTTGAGGTAGATGACAGACTGGGGAGTTGGAGAGGGGGTCGAAGCACAGGTTTGAACGAGCGAAAGGGGCTTGGATATCTTGACAGGAGGGGTGTTGGGGTACGTGGGACTGATCGAATAGGGTGGATATATCCATACCGGAATGAGCTTGAGAGACGGCTTGGAAGTCGAAAGGGGTGGTGGGTGTAAGGGAGGTGTTGAATGCCCAGCCTCGGATGGCGAGTACTGAGATATGGCTATCGTAAGGTATCATGAGTCCGGCCTTGTTGCTTTCCTGTGCGGGACAGAGTGCGCGATTCATTCCTACGGTGACGAATCCGGTGAAGAGTGCGGCAAGGAGGGCGATTGAGCAGAGAGCGACTTTCTCTCGCCAAGCCTGCTGGGCATTCTTGTCGTTGATTCCGATGGCGGCGAGGAAGAAGGAGGGTATGGGTAGGGTAAGTAGCTTGACGTAGAGTGGCCAGGGGGAGTACCATGGTTCGTTTGATGGGAGTAGTGATGAGTTTGAGAAAGCGTTTGCTTGGGTTGAGGTGGGTGGGTTGCCTTGTGAGCCGACAGGATTGATGAGTGGTGCTGGAGTGACATATCGCTCGGGTCGAGTGAGAGTCTTCCCCCTGGTGAGAGCCCTGTTGTGGGTTGGTAGTCGTCTTAGCTGTTGTTGTTGTTGTTGTTGTTGTTGTTGTTGTTGTTGTTGTTGCTGTCCGTGTTGTTGTTGATTTGTTGAGGAAAGCATTGGTGGAATGAGAAACAAGTTGACATTAAAGAAGAGGAAAGTAGCAGAGTGGTTGAGTCGAGTCGAGTGGGGTCCTGCTGATGGGCGTGATGTGATGTGATGTGATGTGATGTATGATCTCCCCTCTCAACCTCCTACGTATAAGTACATAGTACTCAACCCCTTAAGAGTGAGTACCTTCTGGCTTTCATGAAAAACAGAGAATCGCAAACAAACAAACTCCATTCTGCAAAAGGATCTATTACACCATCATGAAAGCAACAGCTCACCCTTTTCAACTCAACATCATTCAAATACATCTTCCCCTATAAGTTACAGTGCTTGAATCCCTATCAAGATTCATTCAACTGCACTCTGAACATCTTAATTGGATTTGCATTCTGGACTTTTTCCATCTTGTAGTTGTGAGTACTGGGAAAATCTCTCAACTGTCTCATTTTGGCTATGGCTCAGACTTGAATGGCAGCTGCTTCATCAAAAGCACACAACTGCAGTCTGCAACCAAACATCTATTCCTGACCAGCAGTACTAGAATTTAAAACAAAGAAAACTCAGAATCTTGGAACCAACAGTACATTTTATTTTTTTTTTCTCATCACATCCTTCAGAGCAAAAAATAGCCCTATTGAGCCTTTACTTTGAACTGAGATAAATTATCTTTGAAATTCTTTGAGATAAGAGTGGATTTCATCTTGAAGCTTAGAAATTTAAAATTCAACCCAGTTAATCCATCTTATAAGATGGCTGCATGACATAATCTCAATGATTTCAAGGAGCATTTATCTTATATTGAAGTTAAAGGTTGAAAGGGACATTGGCTATAAAGCTCTCAAATATTTTTTGTGCCAAAATTGATGATGTGAATCAACTGAAGAAGAAGGGAAAGAGGATAAGAGAAGCATATGTCTTTAAATATTGAAGAAGAATTAAATCTGCAAAATCAGGGGAAAAAATTGATTAAAAATAAATTAGGTGTATACCACAGCAGACTGAAAAAAAATTTCTTTTTGTTTGGGCTAAGTAAAATGAGTAGAGGGAGTTTACGAACAAATGTTGGCACCAACTTCTTGGCAAACATAAAACTATCTGCAATTTTTTTTTTTTTTTTTCAAGTGAAAATAGCCACAATGTTTCTGGAAATAGATTAGCACCCAAGATCAGAAAGGCACTTTGTTGACTCACATAGAAACCTCTCCCAGGATTCCTTGGAAACAGTGACACAGATCCTAAGACATGTGAACAGCTGGGCAGATGATTGAATTGAGAGCAGCATGATGATTAGATAAAATTATTACTGAGTCATGATTTCCAGTGCAAAGCTGTCAGAGATTATGTCATGATCAAATTTGTGACAAAAAGATATAAGAAGAACATACAGCCGGGGCATTGGAAAATGAAAGGGGTAGTTTCCAAACTTACCAAGCACCAGTTTTGAAGTATTATTAGTGTGTGTGGAAAGAATGAATAGATTTTCTTAGAGTGCAGAGAAAGGTTGTTGGTCAACAATAAAAATGGTTTCTTTGTGAAATTTCTAATTGTTGAATTTCTGACCTCAAACTCAAGAATTGGTGATGAATAATGGAGAGAAGGATGGTGAATTTCTTCACCAGATTCAAGCTGCCCAAAAAGAAGGAGAAGAGCCAATGATTATATTGCTTTTGTTTAGGCTAATTATATAGAATAAATACAAGCTGGTGAAAATGTGGCTGTGAGAAAAAAGAAAGAATAATATTCAGAATCAATAAAGAAAGAATTTAGAAAAAGAATACAA
>SMGU01006034.1:0-12086 GCA_004348175.1 Puccinia novopanici
TTCTTGCTCTTGTCAATGGTAGGTGACATGGCTGGATTTTCAATTGCTGGGATGAGTGTGTCTGAAATCTTGCCAGTTGCAAAGGTACCCGTAAACACACACTCAGCCAATTCATAGATGTGGAATAGCTTATCCCTTAATTTCCTGAAGTTCCTGCAAAGGTGCTCCAGAATCAGTTCATCCCATGCTTTGGGATTGGCTGTCACCATCAAGGTCTTGTTGTCCCAGCCAAACCCTGATTGATTACAAAGGAACTTGTAATCAAAGAAAAGACCCATGCAAAAAACTTTTCTGGTTTTTGATTTGCTCTTGGTTAAGATTCAGGTTGAAGTGTTTTTTTAGGGTCACCATGACATTTTTCCAGCCCTCCTTCTTCAAGTTTCTGTTTTTGGTACCATGGCCAGCTGAATTCTCAAGTCCGATGAGCTTGAGAAGCTTGGCTTTCTCCAAGCTAGACCAGATGTGTGGATTTTTTCCTTTGGGATCAGCTGTGAGGGGTTTATTGGTGGCCACACTGGTTGGAGCAGGAGGAGCTGAAGGGATTTGCTTGATTGTTGGATTTTTTTTGCATGGCGCATGGTGGCTTTTCTTTTTGATTGTTTTTTTTCTTTTTTGAAGTAGCCTTGTTGGTTGTGGGAGCTGTGGCTGGTGCTGGTGGAGGTACCAAAGAGAGAACTGGGAGGTTGAGCGGTGGTGGTAAGTCTTCAGGCTCTTCTGACATTTGTGCAACAGTGAACAAGTTGGGATTGAGTATCATTGCTTGTATTTGTGGATATGGAAATACAAACAGAGGATTGTGTGGATGATGTGTAGATGATGAACAAGCTCAAAATTTTCAAAAACAGGGGGGGGGAGTTTCCAAAACAGGTAGAATTTTGGCGATATGATTTCTGTGATTTTGGCAAAAACTGACGTCTGGGGTACGCGTTTCTGCCCAGAGATGATTTCTGTGAAAAAAAGGGAAAGTCAGATTTCGCGCGGGCTGTGGTACGCGCCCTAAAAAGCATCCGCATAGTCCCGCCAACTTTCGTGTCAAGTTGACCACAGGTTTGGGGCCGGTACCTTAGCTAAGCCCAAGTACGGAAGCCCAGGTACGACACAATCGTGTCATGTTTCACCTGTGAGCGCCGAAGCGCAAAACCCGGAAAACTTGTCGCAGCGGCAGTCCTCTTTATCCCGAAGGGGAGACAAGAACCCTGTGGTTCCTGACTAAGGATTGACCAGAGCCTCTGGGCTTGACGTTGTGGCGTGCCATTACTCAACCGTCACACTGGCGTGTACAGGGGCGGCGCGGGTCTCCGTGAGTCTCCGTGTCGACTGGCATGGTCAGCCTGTCGGTAGTGCCCGGCCTACATAAGCCCCTCAATGGGGCGTCCCGGAGGGGTTCCGGTGAGTGACACACTCAAGTCAACTCAAGCGTCTCCGCCCTTGTGACGCACCGTGCTTGTGGGCACCATGAGGGCGCGGGCAGGGGCCGGGGCGTCCTGGGTGGGGGGCTGCAGGCTCCTAGCTTCAAGGCCTTGAGCTGGTTTACAGATCCCGAAAGCCACGAGGACTGTTGTGGAAAATATATCCCTTCGCGATCTCTTCTACTCAAGAAGTCCCTGGCATGGTGCTCTTACATCTCCCTGATAAGGGTACGGGTTCATCCATTGCTGCAGAATGTAGTCACTGGTCATCGTGTTAATGTGTAAATGATTTTGAGTTCAGCTATCTGCCGGACAATAAAAGGCATTGCTGTCCCAGTGAGTGAGGGCAGCCTGTACTGTGGCCCAAGCCATACCGAGACACAAGCCCAAGGGGGTACCAAGGCACTCAGAAACATGTTGCATCAACCGGGGTGCTCTGTTGCAAGCCAATCTATGGGTCTGACAAGTGACAGACCCTCATATTAGGGGCATTGAATTTATCTTGATGTGACGCACGGGCCAGGGAGTGGAGAATTTACTTGATGTGACGCAACACCCGGGAGTGGAGAATTTATGTATTTGTACACATGTACAAATGCCTCTGTCTCATTGACATCACTGCCACCCTTTGATGTGACAAGATACAAATTTTAATGACTTATAATGAGGGTTTGGTCAACCATTTCTTCCCCTTTCCCCCTCCGATCCTCCATATATCCCATTTCTGTGCGTTTTGACCTTCAGTTCTAAGTGTTACTCACTGAATCCAAAATCATTCACCCCTCCCATCCACCAAATAACCCTTGAAGAACAAGAAAAGCATACTTCTCTACATGAATCCACATTCATCTTATCCCTCTGTCCCATACTACTCAGATAGACGGAGACGTAACAACTTAATTAATCAGCGGAACATAGGTCAAAACTTTCCTCATGTCAATGAACCTTACATCTTACGTCTTTCCAAGAAGCAAAAAGCAGCACCTTTCTTGATTGGAAACAGAATATTCTCAAAATCAAAAAATGTGATTGCCACTGACAACAAAGGAGAAGAAGTCCTGTTTTTAGTTCAATTCCATCCCCTGTCTCATGATGGCCAACCCCTAGATGAAACTGGAAGGAGGCTAGCTCAAATGATTCATGACCTTTATTCCATGAGCCAACATCGCCCTCACATCCCCAACCAATGGACCATTAATGGAAAAATGTCTTGCATTGGTTTCAGGGGGGCAACTGAAAGAGGAAAAACTGCTGGTATGTGGTACCTTGTTATTTTTATTTGATGTCTTGCAGGATGTTGAGTTGAACTTTTTTCACAGGAGTTTATGCTTGGAAGGAGAATATGAAAGCTGAAGAAGTTCACAGAGACAGACAGATTTGGTCCACCCTCAATAATCACAACCAATATCTATGTGAAAGGATCCAGCACTTCTCAGAAACAGCATATCAATCAAACAGGGCTATTCTGGAAAAATTTGGACTACCCAGCTGGGATTCTATGGATTGGAATGAACTGAAAAATGACTCAGAATCAATTTTTACAAATGTTGCTGTTACGACAAACAATTTCTACAACCATCCACACCAGGACCCGGACAGCAACAAAATGACCTATGGCTTATTTAGTTACATTGACAAATTCAATGGCCTTCCCATCCTGCCACCAGTAGAAATGACAGGCCATGCATTCAGATTTACAGATTATGATTGCAATATTGACTTTGGAACCAGCCCAGGAATAATTGAGCTCATGTGGCCAAGCAACAATATCACCCATCAAACCATGCCACCACCTCTTCAATTGCAAAGTACTCCAGAAAGAACACACTTTGGTTGTTCATTTCAAATCAGTCACCGGTTGATTCAAAGAGCTGAACTTTTGAATCAAATGCCACCAGAGGCCAGTACATCTAGGACTGTATCCCAATCTGACAGAGTTTTAAACTGGAATCTCAGAAACCAGAAATAATGATGGATTTTTAGTAAATTTTTATAAAGTTTTTCATTGACTTTAGTAAATTCTCATTAGCCTAGTTCAATGGCCTATGCGCCTCAAAAGGCATTTCTTACTATATAGATTCATTATTCATCTCTTCTCTATTTCCCCATATCTTTTCATGAATTTTCCTGAAATTCAAGTGGTTCATATGATTGGTCTCCCCATCAATAAACTGTCTCAGGGAGCACCTACCTCTTTAGTTTTGAAGAGCTAAATATAATTGAACATGTTCAAACTATGTCAATTTCATTAATAGTACCTCCCTGCCTAAGGTTTGACCTTGGCTGTCATCACAAAAGATGCAGCCACAGTGAGATGGTATCTGTAGAATGACATTTGTGCTTGAGGTTCAACTTCAAAATGCAACAAAAATTAACACAGGATAACCTCCATGTGCTTAAATCTTCCTGTCATGACCTTTCCCACAATTTCTGGGTCCAAAAATTTTGGTATGATAATTCAAGTCCCACTAGATAGTACCTCTTGCATGTTATGAATCTTTAAGAGCCTGATCAGAATCCCAGCCTTAAGTGTGATCTTGTGAGTTGGAAAGCAAGAGAAGGTCAACTTTTTCAGCCTCTCTGATGGCAAAAAATCAAGTGCAATCTCATCTGGCCTTTGCACTGATAATGTATCAATTTAGTTACCTTGCAGGGGCTTGGCAATTATCTTGTTGATTTCAGTAGTATCTGTGTTCAAAGTTGAAAGGATAGCACAGCGTGAAATGTAGGCAAAATACAAAGGATTGTCCTTAGAAATTTCAGCTCAAAGATTTCTGTATCCTAGTTTCATTGCTGATAAGATTAGGGTAGACAATGAAACCAGTGTGGTATATGTAGGGAACTCCCTACACACCACTTTGGTTGTGTGTAGGCCTTCACATGCCCCTGGGTCAAAACTTTGTGTCAGTTGTGTTAGGCAAGTTTGAGATGGCTAGAAAAATGTTGAAATATTGAGTCAATCATTTAATATCTATGTAATATATAGTTTGTGGTAAGGAATTATGGATGGTGGGGTCATACTTAAATTAAGCAATTGAAACATTGTTACTATTAAATATATAAACAGAATGAATTGACTAAAATCCAAGGCCAGGAGATCTGAAGAAAAAGAATACTTGAATGAGACTAAAAAGAAAGAAAAAAAAAGAGAGAAGAAGAAGAAGAAGAAAAGAAGGAATAAAAAGAATTTTAGGAGACAGGAGCATGAATAATAAGTGAGCTAGGATTGATCAGGAAAGTGTCATGAAGGACAATGGATAGACTGAGTCAAGATTGAATTAGATAAGTACATTCATTATTGTGAAGAATATAAATTGAGAACTTTTCCACCAGACAAGGACTTCAGAACATAATATGGACAAGCAAAATAGAGAAGAATAAGAGAGGTCAAGAGAAGCAACACGAATAAAAAGATAATAGTGACAAGAAAAGAAGAATGATAGGAATATTTGTTGAGAAGGAAGGTTACAAAGGTTGAGATTAAATTTGATCAAGGATTTAGTACAAGGATAAGTTCAAAATGAGTTCAGAAAAATTTTGGGTTGAAAAATTGGGGTTTAAAGACACCTACATACTATACTTTTTCCAGGTTGTTGATGAAAATGAACCCCAGAATAAAATTCTGAGCTATTGATGAGTTGTTTCCATTTGGTTATAGACTCCAAAAAAATAATTTGATCATGTGTAGGGTAATTAGGCCAAGAGTTGGTTTATTTATTCTTACCTAATAGAATTTCTGTAAAGAGATAAACAGAATAACTAAGCAGAGAGTTTGAGTATTTTAAAGAAACTTCAAAATGAGGCCAATGTCAGTATGTGAATTTGCTGGGATCACCCCAGATGCCTAATAAAATAATTCCATTCTGTTCTGCAGGACCAGGTTTAGCTGTGAGGAATGAGGGAAGATTAATTACATGTATCCCTTATGAGGCTTATGGCATCCACATTACAAATCACTTTTCTGATCAATTTATGTCATTATTTGGCTCTCCATCTGCAACTGCATCTTAGAAGCCCAGCAAAATCTCCAGAAATCATTCTTATTAATAAGGTGTGGATTGTCCTGAAGCTGAACCTACAACATCTCTGCCAGCCCCAAACAATCCCTGAAATTCAAGAAGCAATTCAGCAAGTGAATTTCCAACCTCAATTTTTGGCCACCTCATCAATTCAATGCCTGATAGGATTAAAGCTATCATCATTTTTACTAGCCTTGGTGCACCCTGCCTTCATCTTGAATTATTTTTTAAAAAATTATTGAGCAGGATGAAAAATTAGCAAAAAGTTGTTTTGGTTTTTGATAATTATTCAATTTGATTTAACATCATGAACCACCTCTTTTATATCTTGTGAGATGCCTCTGAGCCTGTGAAAAAAAATAAAAAATGGGACCTGATGGGTAATTTCTACCTCTTCTTTTGGAAAAAAGGCTATTATTTATGATAAGCCACTGTATATACAAGGTTACTAGGAATCCTGTGCAACAAGAAATCATCCATCCACAGCTAGCAGTTCATTGTTCTTGCCAGAACAATTCCCTCACTTGCTTTCCTACCTGCAAAGATGGCTCACAATTGTGTATAAAAAGAAGCTCTGCTCTCAGCTGGATTCATGCATTCCAATCATCTCATCACCCATTGGTTCAATCATCCCTTCCTCAAAATTAGATTTTGGGGAAAACCCAGTACAAGTCATGAAATAATATTTGATGATTAGTTCAGCACTTATAAATTAATGATTTTTATAAGTAAAATTTAGAGTCTTAAAGTGTGGAAATCCAACAGAATTACTCTGCTGCTGCTGGGACTTCCAGATCCCTTCCATCAGTAAAAATATTTAGCTGATGGCAAATTTTATCTTTTTTTTATTTTTCAGAAAGAAGCAAACCAGTGGGTGCACCCAATGGTGCATCTGGGCACCTGTCTTGGGAAGCTTTCCTGGCATCTGTTGGTGGTCAATTTTCCAAAAATTGTGTTGAAAACATTATCTCAAGCCCAAATGGGGTGAGATAGGATGATATACCTGGTCAGGGATCCTTGCCAGCCTGTATCTTCAGTGTTTTTTTGGTCAACATGCACCACTTCAAGCTGATCTTCAATTGTTAGCTCAAGCATGTCAACTGCTCAGGATGACCAAACTATCATTATAAGCTCAATAAAACCTTCAAAATGCACCCTCTTCCTCAGTCCATCCTCCTCTGACCATCCTCTGACCATATCATTGTAATTAATTCAAAATCTAGCAAAAATTTAAGTTTTAAAGTCTTGCTAGCTTGTCTCAATTAAAAATACCAGCTTTAAACCCCTGGTTTAGTCAAAAATCTTGTGAATCCAGTATCTCTGAATTTAATCCATTCAATATATCTTATGGATAATCTTCCTCATCTCTCAAACTATCAACCCTTGGTTGATGTGGTCTGTTTAATCCAGGATAACACAATAGTGAGTCTGCCTCTCCTAGCTCTGAAGACCACTTGTTTCTAAAATTTCTGCAGGAAATAAAGAAACATAATAATAATCTCCTCAGATCCCCCCCCCCTCCCCAAACTAAACTAGTTGCCTGCCAGTTGTGGTCCCTTGATGGCTATCTTGAAGATTTCAAGCTAAATCTTCCCCACCTCTTAGAAATTAAATTTGATGTTCAACTTTCATATCTCAAGTATTATCTCAATTGATCTCAAAATTTCCTACTGCCTAGCCACTGGTAAGGATTGTCTCTCCTTACACCAAATCAAGGAGGAGGAAATTTCTGACTCAAAAAAGCCAGCACACTGGATCAAGAGATGTGCAGTAAGGTGGGCCTTCAACAAAGTTGGTTCCTAGAAACATACCATTCACCATTGTCTACTGGCCCACCCAGTGAGCAAACCACTTTTGAAATTCTTGATGATGGCACATTTCTGATGGTAACAACTGCATTAGTCAGTTATATTTCTACTTTATTTCTGATTCAATTGGAAATCCTAACCCACTCTTTTGTCACTGCAGGGTTCTCATGTCCTGAGTGCATACAAGTTCTCTACTACCTCATTTTTAACCACCTCTTGGGAGAACCATGGTCTCCCAAAATAATCACCCTCTCTGTTACCTTTCATTTAATTTAATTATTTTATGGGCAAAGTGCCTCTTTGCACCCAAGTTATGCACTGCAATGCTTTTGGGTAAAATTTGTTGCTCTGGCAGTCCTTGGAACAGTGCTAAAATATTTTAATCTTATCCAAAAGATACTCACATTTGGCCCAGGGAATCCAGACCAACAACAGCCTTGTGCTTCCAGGTTTATTCCTGGTATTAAGGAAAATAACAGAGGTTTAAATACATTTGGGCTTATTATAAACTTAATTAACATCAAATTTTGTTTGCTGTGAACTGGGAATAAAAATTTCATCAACATGGTAAAGAAAATCACAATTTTAATGGATATTAATTGGAAATAATTTGGACCTTTTTCCAACTTATGTGAAAATTCATAGGTGTCATAAAATATTCTAACATGTGAACTAGAGTCAGTATGTATGCAATGGTGCTCCTAATTGACATAGATGAAGCAGAATATTGTGGAATGACTGGGTATTGGAGAAAGCTATATAAGCCATAGCCAAAACTAGTCAGAGATATTTTGTCACATCAGAGATATTTTGTCACATAAAACAGTAATCATACTCAAATTATGCATCTGCATTAGTTTTTTATCTTATTTCCCCCATGAAATTCTGATCTAAACCTTTTCCACTGGCTTCCATCCTCTATTTACACTGAATGTTTTATGCATATCCCCCATCACACACTTCACAGGTTTTTCCCCCCATATCATATTTCTTTCCCAATTTTGTAATTTGTTTCCCCTCTTTTCAAAACTTCTTCCCATTATAATTGTAACACAAATTTTGTTATATCTACATGAATGTAGGCACCTCAACTGGAAAGCAACTTTCACACCATCAGGGGCCTTTTTAACTTTGTGTGTTGCTTGCTAGAAGCAAAATTCAATTATTTTGTGGGGTCTTCTCCAGGGAAAATGTTAATTTTATTCTTCACATTATGGTTTCGCTTGGTGTGATTCCCAGCTGCGTCTGTGAGATGCGCCAGTGATCGATCCCTGTGTGACTGGCAAGTGACATGTGCCATCCCACCGGACTGCCTTTTTCTTGTGGTTGAAGAAGATTCCACCGCAAACCTCAACGGGACCAGCTCACTACATACCACTCGGCCATCCATATAAGAAGTTAAAGTAAGTCTCTCCTCGTCGTCCCACTCAAAAAAAGTAAATCAGCCGACCAACCATGAACCCCCTTACAGAAATCAGCTCCCTTCCACCATACCATAACGACCTCATGGGGCGTCCAAAAGGTAATGTTGTTTCTATCCTCCCTATCTCACCAAAACTGAATGGGACTGTCAAACCCCAGGTGTCAAATCAAACCCAGTCGAACCAGTTGACCAAACTCAAAAAGCCCCACCCAAGAAAAGGGGACGGCCTAAAAAATCTGACTCTCAACCCAATGGCGTCGGATCAACATCCAAGTCGCGCTCAAAAGCAGTGGATGATTTACCACTCGAAGCAAAGATAGACCCACTGCTGTTTGAAGAGCTGCCGCCCGCAAAACGCCCAAAACCTTCTCCCGCCCCACCCAAAACCACCAAGCCCGCTAAGCCCACTAAACCGCGCCAACGGACTAAGACAAACAAAATCGCAAATACCAAAAAAATTAAATCACAACCTGCTGCCCCCATCGCCCCGGTGATCAAGCCATTGTTTTCACCAAGAGCGCTGCGATCGAATTTCAATCCCTTGCCGTGTAACAAGATAGACTATTCGTCAGAAGACCAAGTCAAGATCAATCCACGATGCGGGAATCCATTGAATTCGGCCAAGTTTGAGAAACATCAATGGCTCAGCAAGACCCAACCAACCTCGCACGTGGTCCTGATCTTTGGGGCAGGTGACATGGGTCAGATGGGTCTAGGGCCAGAGAAGCTGGACGATGTGAGGAAGCCAGCGGTACACTCGATGATCAAGGAGCTACGCAACAAGAAGGAGTTTGCCGAGCCGTTACATCTTGCGGCTGGAGCTGGGGGATCAACAATCATGCCGCACTTGGTTGGCCCACCGAGGGCCATGCAGGCATCAAATAGGAAGAACTCAAAACTTTTCCCATGCCTGTCACCACCATCTCTCCTCATCCCCATCCCAAATCTGGCTACCGCGAATTGACTTGTCCATTCAAGATGATCACACACACAATGGATCCTTGCGTCCAGATAGTCACTTCTTTGGTCCGCGGGTCATCCACACACATCGTGCTCTTGAATTTTCCTCTTATTTTTTTAATTTGTTCTGGGCTGGGACCCTCACCAACAACGAATGCTCTGTTTCTCATACACTACTACCCCACTCATACTTTTCAACCCCCTTTCATGCCATCACTTTTCTGGGAGCTAAGTAATAATAACCATAACGACTCCAACAACACCTCTCCTCATAAACCTTTGAGTTTGGTCCTAAGCCCCCCTAGTATGTCGGCTGGATAAGGACCTCGAACCACTAGCGCACCCAACAACTCAGCCACATTGTCACACCAACAGCCATCATTGGTATCCGCGACATCAACATCATCAACAACAACACCTCTCAAGACGCCCAAACTGATCACCGACTTGCTATCATCAGTACTCTATCTACTACAAGCCTATGAGATACATGGCTCGGTGATTGTTCAGATCTTTTCGCAAATCTTCTACTGGCTATCATGTGAGATCTTCAATCGGATAATCTCTCGAAGGAAGTACTTATGCCGGTCGAAGGCGATGCAAATCGATCTGAACGTGAAGACAATTGAGGAATGGGGGCGGACGAACCGCCTACCCGTGGAGGTAGTTCGGAAGCACTTGGAGCCGCTAAAGCAGTTGTTGAAGTGGATCCAGTGTCTCTCGACCAGCGGTGCCCAATCGTTTGACCAACTTATCGAGCTCGTCAGGTCTCAAAACGCTTGACCCGGCACGTATGGGAGGAATTAAATACATTTTAATGTTAATGCTGAGCTATATACATGGCGTAACTACTGAGTGTGCTTTGAGACATATGATGATTGGATTTACATAAGTTTTTTAAATACAAATTTCCAGATTGTTAGGATGACGAGTTTGTGTCTTCATTAATCGATGACTCCAGTGATGGAGAAGGGGGCCAGTTGTAACTAGGGAGAACTTGATCTTCAGGGAAGGTATTTTTAACATATGGCAACATGTGCTCGAAGGCAATCCAAACAGATCCAATTGATATGTGATCAAATCGTAGTCCCAGAGTCACCATTATTCCTGAGGCCACCTCATGAAACCAAGGAGGTGTTTGGGTAAACATCCTTTCCTTTTCTGGGTAATCCTCATTCAAAATTTGCTGAATGTTTGTAACTGGAACAGGCACGAGCTGATCAGTAGTTCCATATGATTCTGGTGTGCTGTATGAAAAGTCTGGAGTGCAGGCTGTTGGCAGTGAAATCCTATGATCCCTGCGCTTTCGAGATTGGTTTTGAAGTGATACCCATCTATCTACACTGTGTTGGAAGACAGGTATCCAGAGAAAGAGGAAAAGGAGTCTAGAAAAGATGTGTCAGTTTTGAAGGCCAATGAATAAGACAGAGATGGATCTTACTTTTGGACTTCATCATCTGGATCATATCGGCCATTTTCAATCTGAGTCTGTATTACATTGATGACTGCTTGGTTATGATGCTTCATCATCTGTGACCATAGAGCCTCAATCTTCTGGTTATGTGTGGATTTAGTGAAGTGCATGCATTTTTTGGCTTGTTGAACACTGACTCCCCCAAATTGATGGGAAAGAAACATTTGATAGGCAGCCATGTCTACGGGGGGGGGGTGGTTGAAAGGTGAAGTGTGGGTCCCGTGAGGTTTTATTATCTCTTCTGTCCACAGGAAGTATACCCCAATATGTTTGGGATCATTATTTGTCACATGAACAAACATGCCCAAATTTTTTCTGGACCAGGCATCAATTATCCCATAGACACATAATCCAAATCTCTTCAACTTATCATGACCATCACAAGCCCAGATGTGAATGGGACCAAATGTTCAAAAGATCCACATTTACAGGTTTTCTTCAGCCATGCCGCCAAGCCCTCTGGATAAATTTCCTTCGTAATACTGTTAAAAACATGACTGCATCATTTTAAATTAATATGGCCCAAAAATGCATCAAAAATGCATTAGTATTCCACCAAAATTAAATCTATATAAAGGCCAAACACAAAACTTACCAGGGTATATTGATTGAGTATAATTGCTTTAGAATTCTGTGCATACTACGGTATCCTGCAGATTCTTGCAGGAGTTCACTGCGTGAATGGTTGATACAATTGATAATATTTTGTATGGATACTTTTCCGGAGTTTAAGTCATTGCTGATTTGCTTCAGTTTGAGGTATTTTAAGTACCTCTGGATAGTCCAGATTGATACATTCAAATGAGCTTATTTGAGAAGGCGGGCTTTCAGTTTGTTCAAGTCTAGCCCTTTGCAGTGGGAGGATTGGATTGATTCTTGAACTTTTGGGGGAGGGCCACCAGGCAGGTCATATTGCTGAAAATCCCATAGCTTCTGTTGGTGGTTCAGTGTGGACATCAAAATTGAAATAATGTGATTCTGCCTCAGAATAGT
>SMGU01006036.1:0-17211 GCA_004348175.1 Puccinia novopanici
TTACCTTGTTTTATGTATGCCCACAGCAGTTCAATTGGGTTAAGTTCACAATGGAACTTCGGAAGGAAGATACAGATGTGCCCGGCATCTTCAATGATGGTCTGTAAAAGGGGCCGTTCACCCTTGAAATCCAATTGTGAGGCTAGGATCTTTGACCAGCAGCATGTTGTGGTTGAGCGAGTCAAGGAGGTTGATTCATTCATTTCTGGTTGTTCTGGAATGAAGTATCCACCTGCTTTGGCATTTTTCATCATTTCAGCTGCTCTTGCTCTAGCATCCTGCTGAGCACCCGACTTCTTGCATTCTGCGCATTTCAATCGGATAACAGGTAAGCCTCCATCAATTTGAGCTTGGGTGAAATGCTGCCAAAGTCCTCGCTCTATAAGGACTTGTTGGATACCCTTAGGTTTTCCAGCTAATGAAGGGTTGTTGTAGTCATTTGGAAAGGACATCTGCTGGGGTAAACCCCTCAGATGTGGAGGAATGAGGGGATCATCACTCGGGATTATTGTATCTCGGAGATTGCTTTGCTTTCCTCCAGAACCTAAGTTCATGTTTTGAACTCAAAGTGCGTTTTGACCAAATGATTCATGAGCCGATCAGGAGCAGTCAAAAACAAAGACACCCTGGCATCCAGGGTGTAAGGCATTGAATATTGGGATTGCTTTGTTTGAAACCTGGTCACAAAGCTGCTGCATGTCCCACCAGGGATCACCTTGTGATCCCGGGTATATGACAGTTGCAGCATCGGAGGAATTGAGACCATAAATTTGGCTTTGATGTTCGGTCAGGACTAGGCGTCCTGTAGATTCTAAGATGAAATCGGAGATGTGAATCAGGCGTCCTAAATTACTTTTAGAGCAAAGCTCATTGCTTCCTGGAAGGAGCCAAGAGGTCTTAGGCCTCTCTTTAGCATGTACTGTTGACTCATCATGGTAGATGAAGACAGTCTCGCGGCGCTCGGAAAGAAGATTGGGTTCTACAAGTTGTTGTACATTGCAGTTGGGGCCATCGTATTTCTTGGAGTATTTTCGCAACTCCGCCACATCCTTCAAGTATTTTTCTCAATATTCAACAACATCGTTTTGCTCATGACCATCATGATAGATGAATTTTTGGTGCTGCTGGGGCCTGAATCCAAGCTTATATATCCATCGAGTTGCTGTTGACAAGCAGATACGATCAATTGAATATTTAGATACCACTGAATCGTTAACATGCTGATGAAAAACTCGTGGGGTGACCTTTGGTAACACCATCTATCAGAACTACATGACAAAAAGAAGCAAAGATTGTGTGGATTACTTACATGTCCAGGAATCTGATCTGCTGCCCAAGCTTTCAATTCCTTGACTAGATCGATGTTGTTCAACAGTTTATCTCGCTTTTTTGGCTTTGATTGATGACTAGGCCACAATTCCTTGAACCTCAGGACATGGTTTGCGCGAGATCGCAAACACTTTGCTCGATAAATGCTGGAAGTGAAATTCTTCCCCTTGCCATTGGTTTGCAAGCGGCGATTTGAAGAAGAAGCTGCAATCACTGGCCTTGCAACCCCAGCAATTTGATTTTCGTATTTCAAGTTTTTGAACTCCTGGAGTTCATCCAACTCCAATGCCGGGTACTTGAGTCGTGCATCTTTTTTGCAGCAACTCTTGTATTCTAGCTTCAGGAAGGCTATCGCTGAGTTGAGCTCATCGTATTCTTTCTTAAATTCAACTTTATTATCCTTAACTGGATTTGCACTTCTTGAGTCGTCTAGTCTGAGTGCACTTCTTGAGTCGTCTAGTCTGAGTGCACTTCTTGAGTCGTCTAGTCTGAGTGCACTTCTTGAGTCGTCTAGTCTCAGGCATTCAGGCACTGTTGGAGGATCAATATTGTTGCTGAGTAATTGCGGACTGGCTGGGTTTGGATCATCAGATCTTTCATTCTGCTCTGGATTCAATGAAGCCGCTGACTTGTTTGTTGGTTTAAGCCAGTTTGCCATGAATTCGACATTCTTTCCAACCGCATGAATTCCTTTCATCTTGTAATTATGCTTCGTTGTTTGTGGTAATTTTCGAGGAACTAGCTTGTCAGATTTATTGTTGGGGTTCGAGACTGGCAAACAATATTTTGACCCACCAGATTTCAGTTTTTGTCCTTTCTGCTCGCTTTCTCCAGGGAAGGAAATTGGCCATAAGATTTCAGCAGCAGCCTCAGCTTCTTCATCACTCGAGTCATCCTTGTCTTGGCAGCACCAGTCAAGGATCTGGTGTGATTCATTGATCAAGTCAATTTTTTGCTGATAAACTTCAAATATTGATGATTCGTCATCAGTTTCAATGCTTATTGGTTCATTATCAATGTTGATCAAACCATTATCATCATCCAGTAAGCTAGGATCAATCGGAATCTTCACTCGGTTTGACTTGGCAGATTTACAAGGTGTTGAAGGCCGATGTTTTTGTGTGAAATTTTTTTCTTTCTGATTCACCAGGGACTCTCTTTTCCTTCTTGATCGCTGGGCACGAGAAGCTTTGCTGACTACCATCTTGAGGAAAGCTGTTGTCGAGTTGAGAGAGCTATGTATTTTTGACTTGAGATTTATTTTTTCAAAACTGCCGCCATCATTGCAGTACATAAATCTCACACTATCACACAAAATGTTTCATATTTTCTGATACATGCTTCTTAATTCTCAATTATCATTGGAGAGAGGTTTCTGACCGCTGTTAGGCACTCATCTCCACTGTTTTCTCGATCTTTTTTTCAAATTTTTTTGCTGAAAAAAAACTGGAAATTTGGAACACCCCCTCAGGGTGTAGTCGAGCGCACGTGACGCGCACTGTAGTAATAATATTCAATTGCGGGCGTAATGATCTGGCAAGTGTGGTCTGGGAATTGTGTTATATTACGTTTTGAGGCAAACACATCATGATTAAAAATTCAAAAAAACGTCATATTACGCGCGTCATATGACGCAAACAAATGCGGCCTAAGGGAAGACAAAAGTTTCAAGAGGAACAAGGGAATTTTATTTCAGAGAATAAAGGGAAGGACTTCTTGGAGATACAGAAAGAAAGGTCTTAGCTAGAAAGGAGACTCACTGATTACTTTATTCCTGACACTGTGTTGTAGGTGGGATCAAATAATGTGAAGGTAATTTCAGCATCTGTAAAAATGTTCACCTGTAAAGGAGATTTTGTGCTATTTTTCATGTAGTTGGGTACTGTGACACTTGTGGGAGAGATAGAAATATATATATGAATTCTCCTGGAGCATGCAGGTTAAAATCAAGTAGATTTCAACTTGGGAATTAATATCAATATCAATCTTACTCATCCTTAAGATAAGAGTAGATACAAAGGGTAAAGATTGGCTATAGGTTAAATTTAGGGGAGATTAAAATAAATCATGTTTAAATTTAAGCCTTGTGGACAGTATATAGCTTTTATATACCATCTCTAAGGCTGAAATTGTTCCAGGCCACACCTAAGAAATAGTCTCATGCCTGCAAAGTGACATTTTCCAAAAAAAATGAAGCACCTTTCTGAGCCAAAATGCAGTTGAATTCTGGTTCATATCAGCATGTGTTGATCCCATTTTGATTGATAATCTCAGTCTCTTATCAATTTTAAGTGAGTTGAAAGATTGAGCTGATATTGTGAAAGGTTCAGGGGAAGGATATCAGCAGTGCCACAGACACCCAAGTGCCCCCAAACCATCCCTGGTGGCCTTGTCTAGGACTCAAAATCAGGCCCTGGTTCAAATTTTCTTGACCCACTTTCAGGATATTTAATACAGAGTAGTGTGACTAGTCTTCAATATGTTGAACCTCACTTTTGTGGAGCTCATGTTGAACATACTGTACTGTGTGAAGGAATAGGGTTTAGTGAGAAGGAGAAGAAGTGAAACCTAATCTAAACTATTGGATGTACATATCTTCACCCTCATTCTGTTGGTTTTCCTTTCCCTCATCCCATTATTTTGTCATTTCATTTCTGGGTTTAATTACTTGGTCTCATTCTCACCTTTTTTTTTGACTTCAGGTCTGTTTTCTCTCTTGTCTTTTTCTCATGTCTCACATTCTTTAACATTCAGGCTTGCTATCTCTCACTCATTGTTATTCACACAGTCATGTCCCAACATCTGTGGTTGGAAAACCCCAGGTTAGAAATGAAACATATGACTTTTTTTTTTTTTTGGTTTCACTTCTGAGGCTAACTTGCTCTCATTTTCATCTCTTGTGTTGCCTCCAGAACATATAAGTTGTGTCCTAACATCAGTGGTTGGAAACCTTCTGGTCTGGCATTCATGAAAATATAGAATAATATATACATTTTTCAGACCACAAGAAGTGTTTCATTTTGTTTTTAATAATTTAGGCTCCTTTTGGATTCCCCAATTGTGTGTGAGGTTGGGTAAGATTTGTGTAATATCACAAGTAGGATTTGAAAACCCTTTTTGTGACATTACAATGGCCTGTTGTGGGAGACTTTTGTCAATAATGACGGGGCATATTTTGGTGCGGACCAAAATATTCACTTTGGCTGGAAACCTTAAAAAATTGTCATTAAACATCATGTAGATTCCAATGCTGGGGGCCATACCAAACACCCGGTCCTGTCATCATGATATCTGGTCCTTTCCGGTCCCCCCTCTGTAACAATCCCATGAAAAAAGAGAAAAAAATTAATACAATGTGGGGTGGCCAAATGGAGCCTTATGAAGTTGTGTTTCTCTCACTTAGAGGAATGCATAAATTATGTGAAGATTGGATTGCTGGCCCCTTGAACAGTACCATCAATCATTATACTGGGTTTTAGTAGGGTTGAAAACAGATATCTTTCCTTTCTTGCTTAATCCAGAGGTGTCAGATTCAAGTAACTGACTGCCATCCGTTCTTCTAATTCAAAGTACTGTAGTAGCTTTTGATCTACTCACTCGTGCGCTAGGCCCTCAGCTTGTTCAGGTGGAATTTCCAGCTAAGGATGAGCTAGTGATCTTCTCAGGAAAAAGCAACGACCTGGCTCATAACTTTTGGCATATCCACCATCGCATAAGCTAGATTAAATATACAAGTCCCACAATCTCAGGGAGGGATCTCCTTCGCAGGCTTGCTTGGTGAGTATGTATATATTGGATCCACAAGAATGCACGCAGGATGGAATTAGTTCTGGTCATCATCAGACAAGCCCTGAGGGTAGATTACAGCATGAATATTGCTCAGATACTGTTCTCGAAGCTCTCCAGTGCGCACCTTCGGTGTGAGGTGGCGAAGCCATAGTGGCCTCCGGACGGCGGTCCTTACCAGCACGGCGAAGTGTATATGTATTAGATAGGTTGATGAGTTTAACCGGCTCTTGTATACAGCAGGCATGAAAGCTTAAAATGCAGCCTTTCGGTCGAGAGGATCACGTTGAGCCAGACACCCCACGTTGCTGCCTGTCAGCATGGTTTCTGGAGACGAATTGGTGGGCTGGAGACTCTGGACGATGAAGTGATCTTATCTTCGCATGTCTTTCTAGTGACGTCATCCGCTCCCTCCCTCCGGAAAAATGGTTATGGCCTTGTGGTTGGAGCCTGGAGGCCATGGAGGAGGGGGGTTTGAAGGGGGCTTATGGACTTGAGGAGATTGCTTGAAACCAAAAGAGGGAAACCTCGTCCACTCTTATCAGCATGTTCCATTAAGGTTTGCATGTGTGATTGGCTTGAACAGAATCGATCAAACAACTCAAGTTCTCGACTCGCTCTTGCAATTGCCTCCTTCGCTGCCCCCAGTTGAATGGAGTGGGTGATGATGGCCATTGGAGGTGAACAAGAGGGAAGCAAGTCTTCTCCCAACTAAAATATAGAGGTGACATCACCAAGGATGACGGGCGCAGAATGCAATGCTTCGGCGAAGAAGAGTTGGACTCTCTTTTTTTCACTTTTTTCTTGGATACTCCTTTCCCAACACACACAATTCCCATCCTCCAACGCAACAAGAATTCAGAAAGAAACATATTCCGAAACACAACGACCGAAATCGGAGAAGAGGTACTTACTGTTCGGAGAACAACAAGTCTCATGTGATCACACGCTCTCTCCACCGCCTGAAAAACCATCTCCTCACTTCCCCTCGGCCGGTTCTTCCACCATGAAGATTCCCTAGCGTTTCCTTAGCTCGCGCTTTTGGTTTTTTAGTTCTGTTTTGCTGAGCCCCTTTCTTGCATATATAACTAAGTCAAAGTACTACTAGAAGAGGCGCAGCCCTCTCCAAAAAGGCATCCCTGCAACTGGGCTCTGCTTCAATCCCTCAACACACGGCTTGCTTTATTCCATAACCCGAAATATTCTTCTGTCTCCCTCGTCTTATCCAAACCTCAACTCCTCAAAACCAAGGAAACTGCTGAGCTCTCTCTCTTCACAGCAGGCACAGCCCAGGTTTCCTAACCTAGTAACTCACTATAAAACATACACGCCCATCCCAATCTTCTCCTTGCTCCTCTCGCACCAACACTTCTTTTATCACTTCATTCTCATTTCACGACACTCCAATAATATATAAATAATTTATCCCCGTCATCAACAATTAATCATGGCAGACGCTTATCGAGTCCTGAATGTCTCCCCCACTGCCCCTGCCTCGGCGATAAGGAGCGCCTACTTGGAATTAGTTGAGTGGAACTCCTTTTTAAATCTATTCTGCATGGATCCGATCCAGTTGCCGCAAAAAAAAAATCATAAAATCCACCTCCCTTACATGCTTCATCGAGACTGGCTTGCTTGAAAACTGACATGGAAATCTTACTCCTCCTCAACAGGCATGTCAGCATCATCCTTGCAAGCTCTCAGATGGGCAAGACATCAATCCGAACGCCAATCACACCCAGTTTAGATTGGCTGCTGAAGCCTATGCTCTTGTCGGAGATGGTGAGTAAATGCCTGGTTGATTTCCCTCTTTGAATACGCGAGCATCCCCCCGAATGATGATGCCCATATAAGCTATTAGGAATTTTAAGTTAATCCTGAAATCTGCCCATGTCCATACAATAGATTCACGACGCGAGTTGTATGATCTGATCAAGTCATCAGAACTTTTTAGAACGGGCGCTGGTCGCTACGTTCACGAGGAGGAAGGGGGCGGCGGACTGGCCAAGGACGGGCTTGGCCAGCCCGCTGCAGGCCGGTCGCGTGCTCGCTCAGAGCTTACGGTCGACCTTCGCGCTGGTTTGCCAGCAGAATTGAGGGCGTTCTTGATGGAGCTAGACCCGGTGAAAGTGTTCAATCGCGTCGTCTGTCAGATCGATCAGGAGCGACGTGCCCAACAAGCAGAGAACCCTGCAAGCTCATCCTCGTCGTCGCGCCTTAAGCCCAATAATCCTATCCTTCCCCAGTCCAAATACTTGTCTCCTCCATCCCACCACCTGGACGAAAGGTTCTTCCCACGCGCTGCCCATGGCAAACCTTCTACCGGCGGAGCTGTGCGTGAAGAGGGCGCCCCAGGCAAACAGCAGCCCTTGAATGGAGCTTTGAAGACGGGGGGGATCTTGCGCGATGAAAGAAGCAAGAGTCAATTCAGACGATCACCAAGCGGGCAAAGCGACCTGTTGAGCGAGCCATACCAACGCTTAGTCGTCAGCTCGGAATCCACGAGGGATTCGCGGGGCCATTCGAGAAGCTCTTCCTCCTATATCTCCAGCCGCGCCAGTCCCACGAGTGCAGGCGGTGGAAGACAGGGCAGCGGCAGACGGGTCTCCTTTTCAAATGATGTCATCGAATCAGACCAAATCAAGCAGGCTAGAGAGGCCGTCAAATCGTTGAAATCTGAAGCCGCTCGAAACGCCCCCAAGCCGCCCATCTTCATCAACTCCACTTCTCCCCCCTCGAACTCTGCATCACTCGAAGTCAACTCCAGCTCCACCAGAGGCCTGGTGAACAAGCTCGGCTCGCTCAACATACAGGGGGTCGTCACCAGTCCCTCCTCATCATATACAAAAGCGAACGAGTTCCTCTTGGACAAGTCCTTGTACAGCGGCTCCCGTTCTTCGGCGCTCGATTCGACTGCTGGAGATGGTACGATCAAGGCGATGGGCCTGGGCGGGGGGAGCAGTCGTGACGTGCATCGGGCCCCGACGCCCGGGCACACCAGCGCGTCGTCGCACGCCCTGATGGGCCGGAACATGAGCGGGAGTCGAGGCGAGAGGGAGGGGCCGGAAGATGCGCGGCACGATTTCCTGGCGTCCTCGGCCCCAACCGGCTTCTTGGCCAGGTACCGTCTCGAGCAGGATCTCCTCCTCGACGCCCCCCGGAATCCCCTCCTCAACCCTCGCGACCCTCTTCATCATCCCCCCCCGCGCCTCCATCACATCCACCATTCCTTCCCTTGGTCCGATCCCAACTTCGATAACCCCCGCTCCATCCTTCTCAACCATACAACCCGCCAGGTCAATTGACACCTCCCTCGTATCCCCATCTCCGCCCTATTTTCATCGCCCTTAACCTGCCGAATCGTTTTCATTCATCCATCCCCCCCATCCGCCTCTTTCTTTCCTGCCCATCCCGCCATGCTCTTCTTTTTTTTTTTTTTTGGGCGGGGGGCTTACGGGCCGGATGTTGCTTCCAAAAACACATACACGAACAAGACAGACCGCCGCTTCAATGTCTGAATAATATTTCATCTTACGGTAGCACACAGGCCATCATCATCACCCTCAGTTCCATATGACCGTTTTTTCAGTCTATTTGTGTGTGTTTCGCAGGTCGTGTACTAGATACGCGACTGCGTCGTTTGGTCGCCTTTTTTTCCACTTTTCTTACTTACCCTATGTGTTTTGGTTTCTTCTTGGCTGGATTCAACACTTTTTGTTTGTTTGTTTGGGTGGTTCAGGTACATGTAACAAGGATGGTGCGCCACGGGGCACGAAAGCACGGAGTCTTTCGGAGTGGTTTCGAGCGCCCAGTGCAGGTGCGAGTAGAGTTGGAAATAATTGGCGCGTCAGATGTGCGTGTAACACTGTAAGGGTGTGTGTGGTGCGGGAAGAGTGGTGAGGGCGCAAATAGACGCATGAGAGAAGCGAGGAAAGACGAGACGATGGGGGCCCTAGTGTAACACAACCCTTGAGGATGAGCTGAGGAGCCCTCTCCTCGTCCAAGTTCAGCGTCCAGAGGCTGGAACCAGCCTTCAGCCGACATGATTTAGGCGCCCGAGAGAGAGCGTGCCATGGTGAGCCCATTTTACATGGCGAGGACCTAAGCATATCCTTCGCGGCCCTGGATAACGTCGCGCAACGCTCTATCACTCACCATCCAGAGCCCTCTTCCACACCGCCCACGCTTGTTTTTCTTTTGTTCATATGTTCCTCCAGCCAGAGTATAAATCCTGACTCGAAGCCAGCCGAGCCCGGCATCCGAAGAGAGCATAGTGGTGCACATGAGAGCCGCCCAACCACAAGCAAGCAAGCAAAAAAAAAGTGTAGTAAAAAGGACAAGGATAACAAAACGGAGAAGGTTACGAGGAGAGAGGTCTGGTCAAAGCGAGTCTGAGGAGGGCCTTGAGGTTGCGAATAAAGGCCAAGTTCAGGTCGAGCTGCAACGGCACGTGAGGATGGGGCTGTGCGGGATCGGCAGGCTGGGCAAGATGAGGGTCGACGGGCTGAGATGAAGGAGGAGGTTGTTGGCTGAATGTGGAGGAGAGGTGGGCCAGGAGGAGGGAGGAGTCTAAGCCGAACAGCAAACTGCTGTCCGTCTGCACCCGCGGAGGAGTTCTTTGGTCTGTGGATGCGGGGCCACTGCTTTCGCCTGCGTTGACAGCATCGTCAGTTGAGCTTGGGCGAAGCTCTTGATGGTCGAGCGAATCGTGATGCGGGAAGGTCGTCTCAGGAAACGTTTGTTGGTCGAGAGGGTGCATGGGTGAGGCAGGATGAAGACTTGGAGGCGAGGATGGATGAGGCAGAGACGGAGGGGCAGAGAGAGAGGGGGAGAGATAGAAGGGAAGGGAGTACTCGAGACGATCGAGGTTCAAGATCATTTCCTGCACGGAGAGCGGAACGGGCCCAGAGCTCTGGTCCTGCACAGCATGTTTTCTACACGAATCTACCGATGCTTCTTCGCTGTGCGTGGTGGATCCTAATCTTGCCGCCCGGCCGGCTTGATCCGTCTGTCCCCTCTTCTCCTCCCCTTCAGGCGGTGACGTCGAGCGTCGTTTTCCTACCTTCCGTCTTGGCCGCGGTTTGACCGCTCGCTTGGGCGATTTGCTGGTCTCTTTCATCACATGCTGTATCAGCGAGGATGAAGAGGAACCACCAGCGGCTAATCCTTCAGCAGCATTTGCTTCTTCCTGTTTGCGGTATTGGGCCTCTTCTAAAAGCTGGTTCGAGAGGAATTTGGATTCTTGGACGAGGTCCTCATCGGTTGGCAAGAGCTCTGGTTGATCGCAACTACCCTCCTGGTCCTGAGTATTCTCAAGTTCAAGAAAGTCCTCGATGCCAAGTTGGGAACTTTCGGGCAAGTTGAGGTCTCTTTGCAGTTGGATAAGAGCGGATTGTGTGGCCATGAGAGATTCTTCCATGTCGAGGTCGGAGGCAAACTGGTTGGCATGGTTTGAGGCAGGGTTCTGGTCCAAGGCCATCGAGATACCGTCCTCTAGCCGAGCAGAGATGATGCCAGGATGAGCAAAGCAATTGCGGATCGTCGTTGGTGTAACTTGATCCCAGGCCGAATGGGCACACTCCAGCGCCAGCCGTTGCTCGTGTTTTTTCTGGGCTACCACAGCTACACTTGGCTCTTGCTGGAGCATTTGTGTGTGGAACTCGAGCAGGTTCCGACGATAATTTGATTTGAAGGTTCTGATAATTCCCACCCGAAGCGGTTGGACGAATCTGATGGTCGACGTTGGTAAAGGGGTCACCACTGTGCTGACCAACGATTCCAGCTCACATACGTGACCCTGTGGGTTATCAATCAAGAGTAAGACCCTCCGTTGTTGCCGTTGCATATCCCTATCGAATTTTCTCATCCACTCGGAAAAGATCGGCGAGGAGGTCCGGCCACGGGTAGAATATCGATACCAGTATGGTCTCTCGCCCAAGGGCGCCTGAAAGGTTTCTGGCTGTGAGCATCGTCCAATCACCAGTGGATGTGTTGCTTTCAAGGATACCAGAGCCCATGTTCTGCTTCCAGTCACAAGTTGTATTTTACAAAGATTGGAGGTCACTTATTTTTTGATTATACCTAGAGAAAATATGAGTGTTAGGAAAAGCAAAAAAAGGAAAGAAAAAACGTTGCTGAAGGACTGGAGATGAATGCTCACTTGCAGAATAACTCGACTTCGCCGAGTGTATATATGTCTTTTAGGGCATATGAATTAGTGAGATTTCTCAACTGTTCCCGTAGCGAATCTAGCCGAGTCTCTACATCTAAGCTGAATGAAGAAGGAGGGGGGAGTTGATAACTCTTGATGTTATTTCTGGCTTTGAACCTGAGTAGCCAGCCGTTTGAGACTTTGAGTACTTTCTCTGAGATCTGGTAAAGTTTCATGAAAGATTTTGTGCGTTCCTTGAGGATCTCATCCGATGGAATATAGTTTCTAGCTTTAGCCTCGATGAAGTATCGTAGTAGGGTTTCTTCGATTTGAGGGAAGTCGCCGGTGCGTTGACGTTTGCTGGATGAACCTTTATCCAGGACATGTTCGCGTAATTCTTCCTCTTCCTTGAGCCAGCGGCTGAGTTGACTCTGAGTTAATCCGAATCGGGTGGCAGTTTGTTTTTGAGTAGCTTTGTTTTGGTTGTGATAATCGATCACCTCTAGTTTGTATGCGACGGTGGTTGAGTTTCTCTTCTTAGTAGTGGTACTTGGTTGGGTGTGTTGAGTCTTTTGTTGTTGCTGAGTTGAAGAATCTGATGGTTCTGGATCTGTTGTTTCGGTTGGATTCTGTTCTTCCTGAGGAGGGCTGGCTGGTGACGGGAGGGACTGGATGGATTCTTGCTGCTGATTCTCTGTTTGAGGACGGGTACATCAAAGAGAGGGAGTAGTATGTCGACCTGAAAAAAAAAGCTCCTAATGATGTGAAGAGAGAGAGAGAGAGACTGACCGATGAGTAGTTTGAGTATCCTCTTGAGATGAGGTTCCAGTAGTTGGTCTTCGTAGGCTGGATGAGATTTGATGGTATTGAGGTAGGAGATGAGTGATCGTATTCCGTAGTTGCCTCGTTTGATATTCAGCTGGGCTCGTTGCTGGTCTTGTGGGAAGAGCGAGTTGAGTATGAGCAGGATGTGTTGTTTGAGTGTCTCTGTTTGTTCTGGTAGTTGTTCTGCAGAGTGTTTGAGTGTGAGATGGAGGATGTCGTTTTCCGTTGCTTGTGGGAGTGAGTCGTCTGATTCCAGACAGTGAATGGTCAACAGGAGTTGTTCGAGCAGCGAGTCCAGCATCTTTTCGTCACAGCACTCCATACTCCCACCGGAGAACCGCCGAAATAGCAAACAACCAGCTGACATCCAGTCAACATGTCGGTGAAACTGCACCCTTCACGACTGTCACCCAAGCCTACTCTAGAAAAAAAACAACAGAGTACACCACACCCAAACATATTCATCAATCCAGATTGTGACAACATCATCCATGAACATGGTGGGGATAATTTTATACAAATTTGGCTAATGCTTTTGAGGCATTCAAAGTCTCTAGGCATCAAGTTTGGTGGCTCAGATCAACACTAGGCTCTCTATGCTAACTAGGGGATCATTAGTGGAGTCTAGCTTAGCACCATTACACTAACAGCTCACAACTTTTTTTTCTTTGTAGCTTTAAGAAGATGTGTGCTCACAGCCACAGAGAAAACCACCCCAAAAAACAGCTCCCTAAGCTGTACTACAAATGGCTTGTTATGGGTGAAAACACTGCTACAAGTGCAGTAGTGAAGTGGATCCCAAAAGCTGTGGATGCTATGCAAAAGTAAAACCAGGGGATTGGCCACTACACTGACACTTATGATCCTCACCATGTAGTGGCCCATCATTGCTCAGGTTGCAGATCCAAATGCCATGAAGGTCACCCACAAAATTACTCAGGAGAAACTTCAATCAGATGCCCACAGCCATTTTGATTCAGCTCATTTCCTCATCAACTGGTGTGTTATGGAACTTGGAAACCAGGATGTTGTTGGGGATGACCCCGGGAGCCAGCGTTAACTTTATGTGTATGGATACCCTATCTCTGATATTGATTTCACTTTTTTTTCTCTTTGGTACAATCAAATGAGGCAAGGCTGGTTTCTTGATCCTTGTTGCCAAAGCCTAGCAGGTGACACTCACAGGGGCCCTGTAGGAAGAGGGGCTTGTTGAACCAATCACTGTGAATGTGCCACAGACTAAGCAAACCAAGATGTTTCCCTTATCAGAAAATTCACTAAAGATTCTTAAAGTGAGTAATCAGGATCAAGTTGTTTATTACCACATCTTATAGGGAAGGGATAGTATCATTATGAATAAATATTAGTTTCCTTGGCAATAAGGGCTAATTATAATGGTATATACTTTATCTGGATAACTTGGGGAGTTTCAAAGTCTGAGGGAGGAAGAATTCACTCTGCAAGGGATCTCTGATCTTAAGGGAGTGTATTGTAGCAGGAGGGTTTTGCTCCTTATTTTTATATTAATTTATTTTCTTGAGAATTAGATACCAAAGGAACCAATATATGAAGAAACTTAGGGAAAGGACTCCCAAGTTTTGTTTTTGAAAAACTACCATGATGTCACGGAGGCCAATTTGGGGAGTCATCTCACTAATTCCCTGCAAGAAAAAATCACTCAAATGCCTGCACAAAGGTAAAAACTCACTCAACTGCAGGTAGTTTAGTGAGTTTTTCTTGCAGTGTAATGCCCAATTAAATTTGGTAGTCAGCAGACTTATTTGTATCAAGAATAAATAAATAAATAAAATTTATCCTGAGGGAGTCGTTGTGCTAAATCTGAGCATAGACACAGGAGCTGGTGGGAAATTAATCCCTGACAAAAATTGTGGGAGCTGCACAGCCAAAGCTTGTGGTCACAAATTCAAGAAAAAAAAACTTGTGTAAACCACCCAACCACTCACCTACACCCCACCCACCAATCAACAAACTACCACACCACACCCAAACTTGTAAAAGTCCAACCCCTTCTTCAGGCATGGGTACTGTGAGCCTGATCAAGATGTGTAGTACTAGCGCCGGGTCCTTGACTGCAGGGAGAGGACTTGTGAATGCTCAGGGATTCTGGCATGAGCACATATGAAAGCTTTGGTGAGAGATACACAGGAATACTAACCATGCAACACATCAACAACTAGTTTTTCCTCATGTCTCAGTACCAAAGCTTCCCTGTCTGCCGCTTACATCTATCTCCTCACAATTCCAGATTTATGTCTGGATCACGGTGAGAGTTAAGCTCAATAGTTAGTACAGAATTAATTTTCTAGAATGGGTCAGGCATTTCTTCTTAATCTAGTGCATCCTCCCAGATAGAAAGAACCAGATTTTTTTTCCTTGATCAATTGGTTTTGAAAGGCAGGAGGACTTATTGATGAAGGAAGGATCACTGTATTAGATAAAAAAAAACATGGTTACAAATCAGGTGTTTTTTGAAAGAAAAACGAAGTTTATTATGGAAGTATTTCTCTCTATTGTTGATACGTAGTTGATATTTTGTTTTTTTGATTCAAAGTGGCGTCTGGTCATCATCTAACAACAACGGTCTGCGGTTCTTTTTTGAAGGTTTCTAAGCAACACAATACAATGCATGTGTTGTCCGTAATTTGTAGTTTAACCCAATGGAGTTATATAGATATGGTTCAACATTAAATCTAACCATGTAAAATAAGTTAAGTGCAGTCAAAATCAACTAAGATGGGCTCAACCCAGTGAGGTGTTTGCTGGAGTATGGTGCAGTTAATCCTAATTACTCTGCAATCCTATCAACCCTGTTTATGTTAGTTGAGGTGAACTGATGTAACATTGGTTGTTTTCAACCAACATGTTACACCAGGAAAAAACTATGATGAATGCATTTCAAGTGACATGCAGAAAACTGCAGGTCATACTCTATTTATTAGTGGGTTTCAAAGTAGAATCTGACAGGCATGCAGATCTTTTTGCGGAAAGTAGAAAACATTGAATTTAAGGGGTAAAGTATACTTTTTGGAGGATGGAATTGAAACATATGAATTCTGTTCTGCATGCATTCATTGACAAAAAATCTTGAATGAATTCAGGCAGAACAATTTGCAGAAAATATTTTCTGCAAAATTGTCTGCATGCATGCACAACTCAACTTTGAAACCCACTAATTATGTGGTACAGCAGCAGTGACTATATTGAGCACAAGTGAGTTAATTCCACATGATTTGGGATCTTCCTGGAGCTCTTAACTCCTTGTGTCATGTATATGTGCAGTAATAATTATTGTGAGCACATGTAACTAATTTTACACATAGTTATGACTCTTCCTGAGGCTGTTAACACCTTGTTTCATGTTTATAGGTGCAGTAATAATTATTGGAGGCACATGTAAGTCTTGTACACATAATTATGGGCGCTTATACTATACATTAAGTATTAATATTATTATAATATTGCACAAGTAACCATATTATAATAATCAATATGATAAAATAAGAATTCTCAGATTGAATGAACACAACTATTCAGGCCTTTCAGGACATATAAAATCTGTATAAAATATGGAATGATACTGCAAAACTACACAATAATAATTAACATGGTTATGTAGCCTATGTCTGTATTATAAATGATTTCCAATGTATATCTAATATAAAAAGGGGAAATAATAATATTTAATTAATTATTCTCAGGTTATTTGAGCAGAGTAGCTTCTTGGGGAATATCAGGTATGTTGATATTATCTCTGTGGCTGAAACTAAGGCTCTTTACACAAAAACCTATGTGATCTTGTTTAAAGGTTACAAACCACAGAAAAACAAGGAGAGAAGAGGAGGAGAGATGGAAGCTTCAGAGAGGATGACACACAGAAATAGCAGAGATTTCTGACAAGAGCATAAAGGATAAGGTACAACTATAAAGAAGGATACTCACTCATATTCCAGACACTAGTGTACAAAGAATAAAGGGTATGAATTGTCCTTAAGTTGTAGATATGTTCCTGTTGGAGGAGCTTGTTCTTGGTGATTTTTATTTCAAAGTGGGGGATTGGAATAACTTTGGCAGGGGCTGAGATACCTCTGGATTCAGCCTCGGTCAAAATTTTCATCTGTACAGGAAGAAATAGGAATACTTGGCCAAATCTCTTGTATCAGAATACTGGGAGGCTTTTGGGAGAACTATTAATGAATATATGCATTATTCTGGTGTGTGCTTGTGAAAAAAAATTAAATCAAACCTTAATAATTAATATAAACACAATTCTTACTAATCATTGAGGTAAGAGTAGGAAAAAAAGGGGTAATATTGCATGTGGGTTAATATCAGAGGAGATTCAAGTATGGTGATGCAAGGCAGTTTGGGCACACCGCAAAGTTAGGCCAAAAAATGGCCAACCCCGCTTGGCCACTGCCCAAGCTCACTTGGCTCACCCTAAAGCGGACTTGGCACAATACCAAGCAGGCATGGCATCTTGTCAAGCCTGCTTTGCATTGGGCAAAGTGAGGGTGGGTTCAACCCGAGCCTCACTTGGCTGCACCCAATTTCCAATTTAAGGTGCCATGCACCTCTAGACCCAGAAGATTGCGGCCCGGCGTTCCGCGGATTCAGCAGACCGTTAAAGGTGGGCAAGAAGGTGTTCAGCAGTCCGTTGAGTGAGAGTAACTCGAGCGCCAAATGTCCCCAGCGATGGAAATATCCAGCACTTGCTTCTCCTCCCCCAGACGGCATGACCATAAGCTCTGGCTCCGTGTCTCCACCCAATTCTGTCTCACTAGTACCCAAAGAGGTAGACAATGAGCTGCATTCTTCAACCTCTGCCACCACTTCTGAAGGGCCCTGCTGAGCTTTGTCCATCTCATGCTTGATGTGATCGATTGCCAACTTCAAGACATGAGGAAAAAATGACTTACCTCGGCATTTGAATCCATCTTGGGCGGCATGGCGGAGTCGTGGTTTAGTGACTGGCCAACAGATTTGGCTGTGCCACGCTGTGGGACTCCTGTGAGACAAATAATAATATTTGGTAAAGATCCTCTGAGGGGGATATCAATTGCTTAACTAGTTAAAAGCTATTACAACTGACGGGTGGTTTG